>JAQFJA010000012.1:13291504-13308064 GCA_029874485.1 Naso brachycentron | reverse complement strand
GGACAGGAAACAGGGCAGAGAGAGGGGGAATGACATGCAGCAAAGGGCCACAGGTGGAATCGAACCCAGGTCCGCTGGGCAAGGACATAGCATCTGTATATGGGGCGCTTGCTCTACCGACTGAGCCACCGGGCGCCCCCTGATGTTACATACTTACCGTAACTATTGTACGGTATATTTCAGGACGACATCAGGAAAGGTGCACCTCAGGTGTGAATATCTCAGGGATGACTTCACTACAACTCAGTTTCACATCTAGTCTACAGATATATGCTGCACATCTGCTGCTGCCGCGTTGCACACAGACCTCAGAGTGAATCATATCTATTTATATGGGTCAAACTTTTTTTTTTGCTAGAGCAGTTGAGTGAGCCACAGATCTCAGCATGCACACTTGTTTAACTTCAACGGACTCGCTGCCGACAGCGTTTTTTCTTTTCTATTGTACCTGTGTGCCTGCTGCTAAGTTAACCTCACCAACTTGTGTTGCTCGTCAGTACAGTCCCTCGGCGGTATTTTTATGAGAATATTAAACCAGGCCTCACTCCTTCACCTTCCTGCCTCATCTCCATGGTTTGATCCTGCAACCATTTAAATAACAAACCAAGTCGAGTGCTGGGTGTGTATCCATCAAGCAGCCAACAGCCCAGAGGCAGCCAGGCTTCAGCCTGTAAGTGGTATTGGGATAGTATTGAGATCTGTGTAATTGGATTAGACCAACCTTAGTCCCTTCTCTATTCCACCAGTCCCTTCTGTGAAATCATAACTTAAAAGCTTTGACAATGGTAGTTTGGCCGTGCAGCAGCTGATGGGAATGTAACATGATCTCTGTCTGTAGCTCATGGCCTCATCTTTCCTCCCCGAGGCTGAAAAATCCCAGCAGCGGTCTGACTGACAGCTTGACTCTGCCTGGCTTTGACTGACAGCGTACTGGATTGTTGTACAGCCTCAGATGGTTCCGAGGGGCCAAACTGATCTCAGGCCTCCGTGGCGATCATATGGAGCATCACAAAGGGGAACACAGGCTCAGATCAGTCTGGGTGGTCTATCACACCTGTTTGACTTTATACACATGACAGGTTACATGGAGGGCTGTGTTCTCTCTGGCTGCTCTGGGTTAAAAGGCCTGTCAGACAGACACTCTTGTAGCATCGCTCAGGTGTGAGCCTGTTTCTCTGATAACAAATACACACACACACAAGAAGACGCAATGGATGTACAAGGAAGCACACGAAGACTTGTGCATGTGATGTGCATATATAAACACTCACTGAACAGCATGTTGTACCACTTACATAACCTTAGACAGTCAACAGAGTTGGTACAAATAGAAATCCTTGTTATGTCGTACTGTGGCTTGTGGCAGGAGGGGAAATAATACGAAAGTATTAATAGGGATGCCCTAATTGATTGTCCACCAATCATTATCAGATGATTTTATGTAAAAAATACACAATCTAGTGATGGGAATTAATTCTTTCTATTATCGATTAAAGTGTGTTTTATAAAGTTTCTATGCACAATGTAGTTTTTTGTTTTTTGTTGTTGTTTTTTTGCTGGTGCCTTACTGTAACTAAACTCCCACTCCTGCAGCTAGCTGTGTCCCTCTGCCTTCACTGACTGCACACATCACAAGAGGAGCAGAAGAGAGACCTTAGCGCTGTCGGCAGAGGAATCGATTACTGCGTTGTCACTTTTCAGGCATAATGTCACAAAGAGGGTGCAAAAAGTCGCTAAATCCAGAAATAATTACATTAGCCGTTTTTAAAAGTCCCACAGGCAACAAAGGATTAAGAGGAAGAAATAGCAAAACCCTTTTTTCATTTAATTGTGAATGTCCTAGTTACAGGTCTGTAATTTTCACACAATTTTGTAGATAGTTTTTTAATAATTATTATCAGTAAATGTTAATTTATTATTCATTTATCGATCTAAATTTTATTCTCTATTGTATTTTTGCCTATAGACAATATTGCACTTTTGCATGTTCAGCTAAACAAAGGACTATCTACAGAAGATTATGCTTCTCAATCATTTGGAGTAAAGTGCAGAGCAAATGTGCCATTTGAATTCTCTGCATAAAGCGTCTAGTCCCCTTTAATCAGGACCAAGCAGCATTTTATTTCGCAAACTACTTAGAAATCATTAGAATATTATTTGAAAATCCTGAAAAATAAAATGTTACCTAAAAGTCCTCCCGAGGGTTTGACTTGAAGAGGATTAACTTTTCATTTCCAGCTCAAACGTGCCGTAAGGAAAAAATGCATATAATGAAACTTGCAAGGAAATGGCAAGCATTAACAAACGGAAAGTAAGTTCAAACCTGATCGGATGCAAAGTAAGCTTATCTACCCTCACATTGAAAAAGAAAAAATCGTGGAGGTGACAGCTGCAGCTCAGTGTAACACCGATGTAAGCTAAAATTTTAAACATCACAGAAAACACTCAGAAAACAAAGACATAGTGGCAAGACAGTGGCAACATGCAAGACTGTCAGACGACCAGGGTGTGTGTTTCATTTTAATTTTGGCACCGACCGTAGAATCAGATCATGTTTGAGAAGACGGCTAAAGCCAGAGGCAAGAAGAGGAGAGCAGACAGGGACATGGAGTGGAGGAGATTAAGACAAGGCAAGGAGAAGAATAAACAGGGCGAAGCTTTTGACAAGTAATTCAGCTTCTGCCGATTCCATATTTAGGGTGAGGGGAACATGACATTTCTCGCACTTTGAATTACATTTTAGCGATATTTAGACACCTACTTTGATAGTAGCTTTGTGAAAACAAGCATCTGCCACTGCATGAGTTAATTTTAAAATCTAAACGCGGATATGGCATCAACAAAAACACTGCATTCTATTTGGTGTACACCACAAACTGTATCTTGTTTACTGCAGTGATAAAGTCAAGACAGGTAAACAAACAAATGCTCAATATTGCCCCCCTACTCCCCACCCCCCGCCTCCAAACTATACAAGCACAGCATTTAAATGATTAAAATACGCTAATTTGGGAATTAAGGCTAAAGCAACTAAATCCAGACCTCTGAGAAATGCTTCCCCCCCCACTTTCTATCAGTAACTGAGTATTTTAGAGTCAATGTGTATTTTCTCATTAGTAGTATAAACATGAATTACAGCGAATCACCCCCAGCAGTATTTAAATAGGTTGCAGAAGAATCATTTCTTTTGGCATGCCTGTACACACACACACACACACACACACACACACACACACACACAAACACATAAACACCCACTCCTTTTTAAATGTGTGACAAGGAATATTTGGGACTAAATAACCATTACAGGGGGTAGAAACAGGCTGGAATATAAAACGCTGTCAATACTGTGCTGAGCCGAGTTTTAGACCTTCTTATCTACAGGCGGCATTAAGACATGGCTTTCACTTTTCTGCCCGTATGAATAATAAGTCCACATGAATTTCTCTCGCCTACAGTCTTGAATTTTTAGTTTCAGTGGGGAAAAAATAAATCCTAACCCGCCTAAATGAAACATTTTAACTTGTTGCTTACTTTTTGTTAATGTTTGTGTTCTATAATGGCATAATGACTCCCAATTTCTTTACTCTGCTCGTTCACTTTTGCAATTTTATTATGCAACTGTCTCTTCCTCTCCTGTCTTCTGCCTTCTTTTGATTTTTTTCCTCTCTTCCTTTCTTTTTCTCCATCCACTCCCCATCCCTTCTGCTCCCTCTCTCCTGCCCTCCCGCTTGCTGCTCATTTTTAAATCTATGAATTTCTGAACATCATTTTCTTGATTTTTCCTCGCCCCAGGGAGACATTCTCATTCCAGCCCTTCTCTTTTTTCACCTCATTTCCTCCCTCCTGAGTGAATCTCCCAGACAGGATGTGAGGTGACAGTGTGGCCTGTGGAGGTTTGAGGGGGTGGGCATAGTGGTGTCTGTGTATGTGTGTATGTTTTTAGAGAGGTGGAGGGCGGTGAAGGTGGGGTACAGCCAAAAAAGAGGGGTGGATGGTCAGTGCCATCCCAAATCCAATCCCACACATGGCCACAGGAGACGTACAGTAGCCTCTTGTTCCCTTTCAGGATCCAAGCTGTAGAATTAACCGTGCCTTTGAGAGACTTATGCTTCTTGGCATGAATGTGCCTCATCCGGCAAGACCTTATGCGCTTAAAAGATATCCACTTCTGCCCCTTTATACAGCTTCAGCTGTGTTAAAAATGTCATTGCTTTCCCTCTGAGTGAGCATGTCTGGGCAGAAACAGATGGACAGAGAGTGGACAGTTCCTCAAACACACCTATCCTTAAATAAGGTGCTGTGGGTATGTCATTTAGCAATACTCTGCGCATACTCAACGCACACTGTGTTTACATGATGTTAGGAAAAGTTGATTGTTTTTGTCTTTGTTTGACTAAAACTGAAATTTTAAGATTAATGTAATGTTGATAACTGCAATCGTACTAAGTCAAATTTCTCAAAGTTGGACACACCTTTATGATGCGATTTGTTGGGGATCGATTTACTCTTCCATGTATACACCTCAATCAGCCTCCAACTGTATAAAGCATTCCACACATGATCAATAGTCCTGCGGCAATCTTTGACCCAAGCTGAACAGCATACAGTAAATTGGAGGAGAAAGCTGGGATGGCACAAGAATACCATAAGGGCTAGCGTTGATCTCATTTGTACAGAAAGTAAAGCATAGATAAGAAATGTACAGCATTGTAAACAGTGTTGGGGTAGTTACTAAAAAAAAAAACCAAACATGTATAACACATTATACAAGTAATACATTACCCTACCTAATCACTCACCGCTGAAAGTAATTAGTTGCACTACCAGTTAATGTTGCTTTTTTTGTTTTACTCCATAACATAACCCATGCACTGTCACTTAACCACCAACTAACAGTATAAAGTTAAACTCTACATTATGTGTTTTGTGTTGGACCCCCTTGAAAAACAAGATGGTACATCCCAGGGGCCCATGCACCACACACTTTCTATATACATGTGCCCACATCAGCACAAAGACAAAGAACAAACACAAGATCTCTCTTTTATGCTCTTTAAAAAAACAAAGCTGTGAAATTAGGGTAGCTGAAGAACTTCAAGTAATCCAAGTAACTAGATAATTGTTTGATCAGTAACTGTAACATGATTACTGAATTAGCAACAGCAATGCCTTATATTACTGCGTTACAAACAAATGTAATCTGATTAAGGAAATACACTACTTTGTAGGTGGTCCACGTTTTCACGGGTTGACATAGAATCTGCTGGCAGCTTGCTGTCTTGTTTGTAGTTTGTTTGGTAAGTTACATATTTGGTCAACCAGAAGACGTCCAATAGTAACCAGCTGACCAGGCCAAAATCGCCATGTACAGTAGCGGACTTAGACGTACTTTTTATCAACAAATCAATTCTCCCCCAGTGCTGGTATACAGAGGACAGTAGTCCAATCAAATGAGAATTGAGTAATAACTGTAGCTTGACAAAACTGTGCATGTAAAAAGACTGATTGATGAAACGGTTACACACATATCGAAACATGAATGCAGAACATTTCTATTGTACATCCTTTTTGAAGGGTAAATATATTAGCCACAACACAAAGTAAAGTTTCTTTGTCCTACAAGCACAATATGGCCTCAACCAGGGTGCCATTAGCAACTAAGGAGATGCGCAGCTCAGCTCGGAGCATCTTTGGAATTTTATTATTTGACATATGGTGGTAGTTTTATGATAATTTCTTTAAATGTATTTCAAGCAAATCCTGACAACTTATTGAACTCACCTTGCAAACTAGATAACTAACATAAACATGGTGCAAAAAGGTCCTACCTTAACAGCAACCATTTTTTAATGCAAATATTTGTCAAAAAATTTAACACTAACTAGTGCAGATCAGCAGATCAACAACAGTGGTTATTCAGAACACATTTAAACACAGTTTACTTGAACTTATGGCCTAAAACACGTTGCCTCAAGGCATGCTGGCATAGTACCCCACTAATTCCCCAAACACTACAACATTAAATGCATTTCATGTTCATTTACATTTGATCTCCTGGTACCTTTGCTCTCTCTTACTCCTCTGTTCTTCTTTATTCCAGAGATTGTCTTCTGTTCTCTGCCCTATACCCTTTCACACCCATTTTCCCCTCTGGCTTGCGGCTGCCTCGAGCCCGGGGAAAAAAACTTCCTTACGTCCAACACTTGCTAAAGAGTAAAACCCACTTTCCTGACAGCAAGCTAAGGAAAACAGACACAGAAAACTTTTTGGGGGGTTGGCTGTTTAGATGCCTGTTGAACATGCTTGCTTTCATGGCTTTTGAGAAAACATTTGCGGCTGCAGCCCAGGTAGCCACCCCCTAATGACGCTGATTGCCTCAACAATTTCAGTTCAGATGTGCAGCTGCAGCTGCTGCAGCTGCATGTATGCATGTGGGTGAGAATATTCAGAATCACCAAACCGATAAAAAGCAGTGTCTCACCGCCACTGTGGAAAAAAGACAATTTTCGCTTTAAATAGCAAGAAATACAAATTCTAATCAGGTTATTTGGGAATGATATGCTCTCGTCATGTCCTGTAATTTTAAGGGGGAAGATGATTTAAACAAAACCTACCTGTGAAACATCAGACAAAAAACTAAACAGGGACAAAAACTGGATTTCAAAATTAACATTCTCAGGATAAGCACACATACTCCTTTGCTTCATCTCTGGTTTTTAAAAATGAAAAATTGATTGTGTATACTTCTCTCATTTCCTTTCTTGTCACTCATCTTCCCTGCCTCCGTACCTCGTCTACCTCCCTCTCTTGTCTAAGGGGTTAGAGGTTCCCCACTGTGAGTGCAAAACAAATTTCTAACTAATCACAGGACTGTCTGAGCATAACAGTGGTAATAATTATATCCAAAAATGCAGGACATTAAAATGATAACCTCTGAAATAACCCTCCCTTTCATGCACCACCCAAACTTTCAGAATATATGCTTCCAATATTAAACAGTAAAAAAATAAATAAAATTATATTAAAAAAATAATAAAATGAACACTGGGAACAAGAAAAGAAGATAAAGATGATTATCTCCATTTTTTTGTCATGGACAAAATATAATCGGCTTAAGATTGCATTTAAACTATAAAGGGGAATCACACTGCTTTCTACAAGAGTTCAAATCAAGGGATAAAGTTGATCTCTTTCCATCATCCAATCGTGAGTCCTGAGAGAAAGGAAGTTATACTAAGTAGAGAAAGACAGAAGGACTGCAAAATATACACTGTGGGATGACAGCTGACTCAGAGGGTGCAGAAAATCATCAGACAACACTGAGATCAATTACAGAAGATGACAACTGTTGACGAAAAATGTTCTTGCCAGTTGTCTGGTGTTGGTTTGATTATTTGCTGACTAAACAGAAGAATGTCCATTACAATTTTTGCACAAGATACATCTCAGTTAAAATTGGAATTATGAGCAGAGGAGTCTTCAAATCATGAGTAAAATAAAGTGCACCATCTCAGGGATCAAGAAAATTTAAAGTCAGAGGTACTGTTTTTTTGTAATAAAATGTCAGGTGTTGTGTTCAATATGTCATGTAATAGGTGTCAACCGATGATTGGTTTGGCCAATAATCGGCTTACATATTCATCATCTTTCATATTATTAGTATCAGTGTAGCGCATGGGCATGCGCTATACTGCCCAATATGCACTCCTCTGATGGCAAACAAAAATTAATTTATAATAATTAGCAGATTACAGCTATCAGTGTTCAGTGCTATGTAGGAATTTAACCGGCATACTTTGATATTTAAGTAGGGCCCAACCCATAGATCTCTTTGCAGATATTATCAGCTGATATTGGCCTATCGCAGATACGTCACTATCGGCATTTATGTTCTCTGACATGCACCAATATTAAAACAGTTTAAAAAGGTTTAAAAAAATGCTTGCACTGATTATTTAAAATTGTGCAATTCTGTAGTTTGACCAGCAGAGGGCAGTCCCTTACTTAATAACTAATAAGTTGTTTTGAGATGTTTTGAATAAATTTTGTTAAAATGTGAGATACCCTGCCTCTGTTATCGGTTGTAGGGCTGCATGATTTTGAGAAAATATCTAATAGCGATTATTTGCAGTGATATTGCAATTGCGATATGATTTGCGGTAGAAGAAGAATTTGGTTATCTTTACATCATTATTCTTTTTTTCTTTGATAAACATATCAACATGATTATGGTGTAATTTTTGCAGGGATCTGTAATAAACAAAGATGTTTTCTTAAGTCTGTAGAATATAATGCATAGGCCAGGACAACTCTGCAGCTCAGCAATATTTGAATTAAATGGTATTTTGACACACTTCTCACCTATGACAAATATTGCACCTCCCTGCGATTCATAAATTGCAGTAGGTCATATTGTGATTTTTATTAAATTTCGATTAATTGTGCAGCACTAATCGGTTGGGCCCTAATTATAATAACAGATTATTCTTGTTGATGTAAATATATTTGTTAAGTCTTGTCAAGTTGAAAGAAGTTGATGTTCAAAATGATGCAGTTTGTAAAATATCATTACATTTTTTCTGTTTGGGAAGCTAATTATATCAGAAACTTAACGCATTTTTTTTTTCCATTTATTGATTAGATATTTCATGTTATAATGACACATTCCAGTACACATACATATATATCCAAGGGCAGCCTTTTGTTGGGATTTGTACTGCTTAAAATTTTGGCACAAAATTTTTTGACCTTTACTGCAACTGAATATTGGCTGCAAGCGTCGGTTATCTACCTCCTTATTTACTAATAATCAATAACGGTATCAGTCATAAAAAAATAATATCGGCTGATCCCTATCATGTAGTAAAAACACAATGCATGTATTTGTATGAACAACAACTTGACTTTCCTGGAAAATCAAAAGTATGTATGTCCATGTATGTGTGCATCTCCGGACATGTGAAAAAGCATGTTTGTACACAGACGTTATAATACGAGCAGCATCATCCTCTTACCTCCAAGGCTTTTCTCTTACTGTTGAGCAGCCTGGAGATGTCCCGTGCCACCCTCTCCACAAGGTCCCTGGGGTTGTTTCTCTTGATTTCAAACTGGCTCTTCTTTTCATTATAAATCTGCAGATGGAGAACACATGGAATCAGAGATCAGGAGATCAGGCCATTGGTTTAATTAAAGAGGTCACAGAGAAGTTGTTTGCTTGATTTCAAAGTAGCGCACAGCATGTGTAACATCTACTGTCGAGCAGGCAGCACTCAGTCTGCTATCATAACCATAAGCCCAACCTCTGCAGCAGAATCAAACACAGAACGGAGCCCTAATGGCAAAGCATTACTCAACCAGCTGCAGTCCTGCAGTCAGGATCAAATTAAGTAAACGCAATCTCCAGCAGATCTTCACTGCTGGGTTAACACCTTGCATCTCCACACTGTAAACTCCTTTGGAACTTAAACAAGCAGCCTTATTTACAGCTTGGCAACAACATATTTGTGACTTAAGTCAATGGGTTACCAAGAGCTACCATAAACCAAACAGGCCGTAGAATCGACTTATAAAGCACCATAATCTCACAGATGAAGTGCAAATAGGAATTACAACATTTTCCCTTAGAAACAGCAACACACCAGGCACTGTTATTGATGCATTACCAGAATAAAATTACATAAGACCCACTTAACAGACACAGACTTTGCAAACTTCAAAAAACAAGCAAAAAAACACAACAAAACAGAATTTGGATTGCTAGCAGGGCCTGGGATGTTTGGAGAAAAGAGTCGAACAGATGCCAAGATCCTTGACAGAGGAAGGGACGTGAGATTATTTGTCAGACCAGATCCGATCAAGAGTTGATTTTTAGATCACGGCAAGTCCACCGATTGTCACAGAGTGCTTTGCACAATGTAGCTAATGGTTTACACTGGTTGATCTATAGACTCTGGGAGGAAGATATTGTGGAGTAATGTCATTTTGTACACTGAAAAACAAAAAAAAACATTTCGAAAATCTCTAGGAAAATCTAGATCTGTCTCTTTAAATGAATAGCCACAGCCAGTGCGAGGTTGAAGTGAGTCGATTCTTAGAGCCATCCCAGAATTATTGAGAGCTTGATTTCAGGTTCTTGTTGTATTCTCAGCAAGACCATTAGGCCATTTCATGACAGCATGTTCAGCATACATCTGACAATCAAACATCCCAACCTTTTGAATGTTTCTCAGGTGGCCAAAAGGTTTTTGTTACACTTTCTATGTGTGGTTCAAACATATCAGTATGAAAATCAATTTATCTCAGTAAGTTTCATTACCAAAGCTCTTTTCAATTATATACCAGCAACACAGCAGACTGATGTCACAGATTTACTGTAGTTAACTTTCAGGGTCATCATCTGCATGGATGTAATAAAAAGTAATGTCATGCAATAAACAAGTCTTTGTAATGAGAAACTGCCCAGAGATCTGACAATAATCCAAATTTTTGTAAAAGATGGTAAAATGTCTCTGGGAAAAAGGTAAAACGGTCACACATTTTAACAAAGTATCAGCATCACATACCCCACAACACACACTGACCTCAGAACATGAAATGTCACTCAAACACACATTATTCTACGATACTTGAGACTTTTCTGATCAATAGGACCAAGAAGAAAAAACAAAAATTACAGCTCACAGTAACATTTAATTACCTGCACTTGTATGCATGTAATAATGCACAGGAAAAAAGAAAATGGCAGAGAAAAGAAACATGAAAACTGGATGACGTGGGCCACACATTTTGCAAAACAAACTGGAGATAAGTATTGCCTGTCAGTCTCTTGCACTATCACTGAGGAAGTCATTGTTTGTATTTCTCATATGATTCAAGTTATTAAAAGGGTTGAGCCCTGACCATCGTCACATTGTGATTTAAAAGGCACCCCTCCCCTCCCTGCCCCACTCTCTCTGGCAGAGTCTGACTCACACCAGCGGCTGCGCTCTGCTCAGGAAGTGAGCAGGTAAACAACAGTGACACAACTTTTCATGGGCCAATTTTACAAGTTAAGACGGTAAAAGAAGCATTCAATAGATACAAAACTCACTCTGTGATGTCAGTTTTTAAGATGAGCCTGTCATAGTTACAAAGCTCAGCGCTGTCACAAAAGTTTACTTTCTGTTTCGCACATCTCTCCCCCCTCTGTCACATACACACACACGGACACATGCAAGGTAACAGCCATGAATATTATTCTAGAAAATGTCACGGGACTGTAATTCTGCTACGCATTTCTTTCACAAAATACTGACACAATTAACGGAGTGGCATTGTAAAGTTATGAGTAACGTAGTTGATTCAACTTTGGGTTTTTACATTAACCTTACAAGACAGTAACAGCAATGTGAATGGCAGGGAGGAAGTGGTGCACTAGTACGGAAAGATCAATAAATAACAAACACAAAATGAGCAGAAGGAACAATGAAATATATGTGGAAAAAAATTATATGACAATGACGTCACTGTCCATCACGATGTTTCAATGGCCAGTTTGGCATGCATCGCCAAACCCTAGTAATTAATCAATTAAACTCAACTATTGCAGCCTAAGCCCTCAGTGACTACTAAGGGTGTTTGAGTTTCATTTGGTGAACCCCACACACTACAGCGCACACACGTCAACTAGATCAAACATGATTAAAATGAGCACATCGCCTTGTTTACAGAATGTCTAGCGACCAAACATTCCTGTAGTTCTTTTCAAATTGCCTAAGTGAGGATTTCTTGGTCTGTTGAGATATTTTGTCTGTGGGATTGATGTGTTGATGTGCAGCAATTAGGAAAGGAAAACACTGGCGTCCATATGATCCGTCTCTGTCGAACTAAAAGCTGGGCAGGCAGCCAGAGGCAGTTTCCTTCCACTGGCCCAGTGAGCAGGCAAACCTGGCCCCAGAAGCTCGGACCATGCCAGCCGAGCACTCTGACAAGATTGCTTGGTGTCTTATTTGGCCGCCCTCTAAGGGATCAGGGATTCTGCTTCGTTTCAACACTTTGAACGTGTTCTCAAAGTGAAACTTGAGGGTGAATTCTGCATACTCATGCAGAAAAAAAGTCTTTTTAAATGTGCTGCGATGGGTGAAACAGGTGGTTGATTCTTTTAGGTGTGTTTCTTTCATTTTGTGCGTCAGATGCTCATCCTGAAAAAGTCATTAGTCTACAGTTCAACAGTCCATGCAAGCGCACACACACACACACACGCTCATTCACAAAGGAATTAGTCATTACTCCTCCACTCTGAATAACGTCATTCAGACTTGAGACCAATAACCACGAGAGGTTTTACACACATGAACATACTTGCACATGTGCACGTACACACACGGAGTGACATACACACACACGCACACACACAGTGACACGCACCATTTCAGAGGGCTTTTTGTCAAGGTGGAAGAAGTCATTAATGGAATCTTATTAAACCATAAAACAAGAGCGAAGTTTTCTCCGCTCCATTGACAAACTACAAACCCATGACTCTTTCAAGCAATGCATTTTTCAAGTCGATTTAAATACCGTGTAAAATTTGTTTTTTAAATCAATATTCATTCCCTTAATGTGTTATAGTGCTCCCAGTGTCTGCCTCTCTCTGAGAAGATTCATGACAGCCTCTGGGACATTACAGGCAAAGCGCCATCTCTTCCGAGCTTAGAAATTACTTTTTTTTTTTATTATTTTATATATTTATTTCATTTTTTGGGACCTATGCAAATACCAATATTATGAAGCAATAAAATTCTGATATTCAATATATCGGCCCAATGTGGTTATCAAATACTTGTGACAAGGATATGTAGTGGAGGCAGGATTTCTTACATTTTAACAATCTAGATTCCAGACATCAGTGCACCAAGCAGTAAACACTTCACTTACCACCCTCTGCTGGACAAACTACGTAATTAAACCATTTTAAATCACTAGACCAAGCATTTTTTCCCGCTTTAAAAAACAGCTTTAATATTGGCACATATTTAAGAACATATACACTGGTATTGACACATAATCATATACAAATATTGGCCAATGATATCTGCAAAGTGGTCGGGCCCTAATTCCAAAAATATTTTATTTACAATCGAATGCAGTGAGGTCCACTTCTTTGTAAATTCTTTTCAGAAAACAGGTAGCTAAGGAGGTTTTCTTCAGAAAACAAAACAAAACAAAAAAACTTTCTAATGTAACTACGCATCCTGCATTGTCCTGTTATTTTAGAGAATTAAAATAATTCCCATGTACGGCATAACTGTGCAGTAGCCACTACTATAATCATCAAACTGCTTCACTGGTGCAGGCAATGCTTAATTACTTCTCAAAGCACAAAGCCAGCAAATCATTCAAAAAATTTAAGTTGACCACTGTCACTGTGGTACAGAACGTATGAAAATTAGCTGCTGCAACACTCGCTCACAAGCAAAGCAACAATTAAACAGATTCATACGACATCAATAGTTGGTCCAGACACAAAATACAAATTATAGCATATTCTCCATTGATGTATATGGATTTTGTTACAAGCAACCTTTTCAGCTGTTAGCCAGGGGACAGAAAAAAAGAAAAGAAAGTTTAATTTTTTTGAGGTGGCCATGGGAACAGTTCTGATGTCTAAATGCATGAACTTTTTTACTTTTTGCCAAATTCTGTCAGCAAGATTTTGTTGCTGTCAATGTTGCCCACCACTAAACCCACTGTAGGACCAGATGACAAAACGATATCATGCACCTGAGCTGGCATGTGCTCCCTCAGAGCAAGTGTGCATGACACCAGTGTACTTTATCCACCTGCGCAGTCTGTCCCCCTCTCCAGTGACCTATTGTCTATTGTACATCACGTACTACCACATAGCACTGGTATCAGTTTCTCTACCCTTCGTAAGTGACTATGGATGTTTCTCAGAGGAAAGTCTATTTTATTCTTTATTATTACTCTACATTCACTTAAAAATATATGAAGAAAGACAAATAAAGACAGGTAGCACTCTAGGGTGCTCATCTCTCTGACAGGTTGGCCATTACAAGCTCCTGTAATGGGCAGATGAGGTTCCTGTCCATTCTGAGAGAAGATTGAGCTGTGCTGTCAACCAGACAGAGCTCCAGCCCAAGAAGAAGCAGCCAGCCAATGAGCATTAGGTTGGAGAAGCACTGTGTGCAGACCGACAGCACATGGTAATGCTGGCCACGATAGGCCTGAGGAGCTTTAAATCCCCTTCAGCTAGAGGCAGGAGATGAGTGACCATCATTGCTGGAGGACCACAAGCACATCAGTCTGCCTGAAATTACATTGGAGGGCTTTAGAGCTTGACTTACTCACAGGTAATGGGGCAGCTACAGGAGGAAAAACCAAGCACTGTGGCAGGCAACTTTACTGATAATCACATGCAGAGTCTGAGCCGAGGCAAACCACTTGTATGTACTTTTTAAAAATAAACAGCAGAAACAGAGTTCTCTTAAAAAAAATCAAAACATATAAAGGAACCTGTTTATTGCTAACAATAATGTAATATAAAAATCTGGAAATACTCAAGTAGGAGCACTGTCCCTATTAACTGTACTTAAGTGCAGTGTGTTGAGTTAATTTCCACCACTATGAGCACACAAACTATTCTTAAGGAAACAAACACCAGCCAATTTATTCATTTATTTACTTGAAAGTATGTTGATGATTGATGTTTTCTTTCCACCAGAAGATCAAAATTCCATTTACAATATACAGACGTATCAGCACTTCGTAGCATTTCATAATAGGAAAAAATGAACATACCAAAGAGCAAAAAGAATCAAACGGATATGACTGTTTTGAGGGATCCATCCTTTCTGCACAGGAAAATGATAATTCATGGATTGAAAAGGCTGTAGAGCAAATTAGCAGTCAGTTATGCTGCTGGCTCGAGGCTGTGACGCCTGGACAGCTTTCTGTGTAGGCCTGTCATTCTCACAGGAAAAGAGGAGAGGTGGCTCCGCAGAGTGCCACAGACGGCCAATCGAACCTTCTGCTGCTAACGCTCACACAGAATACAACAGAAGTAACTAAGCCAATCGCCACCAATATGCTTCCTCTGGCAGACAGGACCGTCAAGTACACACTAACAATCACACACGCGCACACACACACAAACACAGAGCGAGACATGCGAATGTGCACGTGTGCAAACTCACATTCACTCCCTCAGTACAGCTTATACATGTCACACATACTCACATTCTCATCATTAGCCATGATGACTGGTTCCAGAGTGCCAAGCTCTGAGTGTCACTGTAAACACACAGATGGGAAGACAGAGGGTGGCGAGACTCCAGAAAATTGCTGCTAAAAAGTGATATGCAGATTCCGCTGGCGCCCAACAGTCAGTTAAAAGAGTTCACTGTTTTGCAAGTCAATTTCCGCACATCTTCAGCAGCATTGTAAAACACATTTGATTAATACTGCATAAAATTTCAAAGCCGACTCCTGCAATCGCAAAAATCTTGCAGTTTTTCTATAAATGTTCCTCCTGTCATCAACACAGCCGAGCAAAGTCAAAACAGTAAAAATGATAACAAATGAAAAAAGATTTCTATCTGTTTCTGCCTCTTCGTACAAATACTTATTTGTTGACTTTTTTGCTCTGTCTACTGGTAGCACTGATGTTCTTTGGTAGTGTTGATGTTATTGTCCCTTTGTCAGTGTCTAAGAGGCAGGACTGCTTATCTCTCTGTGAAGTCAGCCACAATAGGCTGCGTCTGGCTGCAGCAGCGTGGAGGTTGACAGAGACAGATGCCACATCATTACGGAATATTAGTGGGCTCTGCCAAGCAGACCCAGCTTCCACGGGCCCCAGGAAGAGTTCAATAAGAAAGAGCACATAGAGAGCAGAAGTCTCTCTGAGGAGCTGGCTAAGACAGAACACACCAGAAGCCTCTCATAGTTCAATAGGACTGGAAGCCTCCAGAGGAGTCCAGTCAGACGCAGAAAAAGCAGAAGCATTGACTGCTACTGTGAAGCTGTCAGGGATGGCTTCCTGTCCCAGTAAGACAAGGGAGAAAAAGAGACAGATGATTGTGTCAGCAGTGGACGACATGTATACAGCTAATCGGCCACCTGCTTAGATGGCACATACTCCTGACAGTCCACCAGGGCTTGGCAGTGCATTATACCAGCAGAAAAAAATGCAGTCCAGCAAATGTTATATGTCATGTGATGCTTTATCAGCCAAAAAAGAAAGAAAGAAAGAAAGAAAATTGGATCCTGATTTACATTTTTCTTTATAAGATTGTAATTCCTTGAATGAATGCATTTTTTATTTATTGAATGCAGCAGTGCATTGACTACTCACTAAACCTGTCCCCTAGTGGCGAATACCCAACCATAGTTCAGCAACCATAACTAAGCACAGAAGTCTGTTGAGCCTTGGATTCTCCACATGTGGATGCACGAGGCTCTGCTAAGAGCAATACTCTTAAATTTAAGTGTTGGGACAGTGTTGTCTTTTGTGGTTTTTCCAAAACCAGAAATACAGCAAAAATATAACATCTGTGTTTATGT
>JAQFJA010000012.1:13251724-13263832 GCA_029874485.1 Naso brachycentron | reverse complement strand
ACTTTTTTTTTTTTTTTTTTTTTTGTCTATGAGAACAAACTGCGCATGAAAAGGACGGGGGCGCAGAGGGAGGCAATCTTGTTACCAGCCGGCATAGCCCTGGGAAGATTTCTATCAGACACACGTATAGAGAGAGGCATCCATTTAGAAAATGGCTTTTCTAGGCATGCTGGGCCATTTAGCACACCCTGTGACGACTCCTGTTTGGGGCCGTGATAAATGTTCTTTCACACCCGCTCTGCGCACACAGTCTGGCCAGCATGCACATGCACACACAACCATGTGGGCATCCTATACAAGACATAACGGGGATGGATGTAGTATTTTTATAGAGACCAGCTTCACTGGGTTTGACCTACAGAGAAAACTTCAGCAACGAGTAGCGTAAACTTGTTTAAATGCTCAGAACTTAAATCCTGCTGAGCTTCTAACGTGATGTCATGACAACGTCACGTCTCAGTTGTAGATGTTCAGCTCAGGGTTATTCAGCGATGTGCCTACAAGTTTTACAACATGCAGCCAAGTGATTAACAGTAAATCCCTCTAAATAACCCATTACTATTGAAACAATTACTCCATCCATTGGGTGACTAACAGTAATTAATCAGCAACTCCTTTTTCATAAATAAGAAGCAAGTTCCAGCTGAACGTTAGTGAAAAAGCTTCTTTTCTTTGTCTCATGTGATTAAAAATTGATAGCTTTTGTTGGTTGGACAAAACAAGCAAAATATTGGCAGCACACTGGGCTTTAGAAAACTGTTCAAAACATTTTTCACTTTTTTTGACATTTCACAGACCAAAAGTTACATGAGTTTACAAAGAAAATAACTAATCAAAATGGGGGAAAATGGAAATAATATTTAGTTGCAACACCTAAATATGAAAACTGCCACTACCAAAGTCTGCATTTACATTGAGTGGTGTCATGTTTAGTGAAAAGTAAATAATAGTCCATGTAAGTTAAGTTAACTAAGCTCTAAAAGCCTTTTAGAAACTTTATCCTCTGATTTTGCTGTTGCTCTTGAGACAATATTTTTTCTTGTAGTTTGCAAAATGAAGACATTTTAGAGATGCAGATTTTTTTTACAGCTGGCAACAATGTGCCTTTAATTTCAATTCAGTTTAATTTATTTATAAAGCACCTTTAAAAACAGCCTGCCAATCAAAGTGCTGTACAAAAACAATTAAACCAGTGAGAACAAACATATTTGACAAGCAGAATACACTGACAGACAAACACAGCCTGGAACAGGATTAAATTAAATAAAACAGATTAAAAGCATATAGACCAAGGAGGTTAAAAATTTCATACAATAACCTCAAAGACAATTAAAAGTCTAAGAAAACAGGTGGGTCTTTATTCTATCCTTGAAACATTCACTGAGGGGGAACACTTGACATTAAAACTTTGGCTGTTTCATAACTCTGGGGCAGCCACAGAGAACACCCCCTTACCTTTAAGCCTTTCACCTTGAAACCACACGTAACACTATTGTAGATGTCTGTTGCTACTTAGAAATCTGCTCACTGTTAATTATGACAGAATAAATGCAAAAATTGTGATGGGTAAACATGTTTGCACTGAATGAGTGCTAAAACTTTACCTCTCTCTATCATGTAATCTGAGTGTTTGCCTGTTATTCAATAACGGTCATTAACTTTCAGTCCAAAACAATCCCTGTCTACTCACTTCCTCCTGTGTGGGATCCATTAATATCGCCACCATATCAACAGCCATCATACTAGCCACTGTTACTGCTAGCACTAAAGTTGCCACAGGCAGCGTACCGGCTGAATGAATCACACTCACCCATACAGCAATAATGAAGCATTTATCTCGGGGTGCATTACAAACCCTGGAAGCACGATGAACATGCGCACATGGCAGGAATGTGATGAAACAGTGTCAATCACACACTGTTCAACTATCTGCTAAACCACAATACAGACACATGTTGTACCCAGACTCATACAGGACCCCGACACAAACAACTGGCACCATTTTCTTCTTAATGTGTCCATCCTAACAAGTCATTTAGTGTCATGGCTTTAAAATCTATGCTTCTTAAAAAACAAGCAAAAGCTTTTTTTTGTTCATTTGTTCAGAGCATTTCACTTTTTTCCTGTGTATCTTCACAAAGGTCATTTCAGAATTATCAGGAGTGAGATTTGGGCCAAGAAAAATAGTACTTTAAAAACCTTTTTTACACAGAAAAATGAAGCTTTTAAAAGTACATTTACATCAACTGAAATAGCAACTTTTTTTTGCAATGGTCATAAACGCACAATGCCTCACAGGCAGACACACACACACACGCACTTGGGAGCTTATTTTGCACCACCTCCTCCAGTGAAATTGATTAATAATGCAGGGAAATGTGGTGCGTCACATGCGCGCGTGACTTCAACTTACCGATCTCATCTGCTGAGTTCCGGTGACGTGCTGCAGAACCTTTTCCAGCTCCTTCTCTATGCGTCCAGCCCAGTGAATCATTCTGGAAAATAAAATTAGCACAAAGACATTGTCAATCTGCATCACATTGACATTATCACCTGCACATGTCATCACACGAGCGTTCGCTTCTCTGACACTGCATGTGATTGAGTGTGTTTGTAAGAGACCGTGACGGAAAGAGTCTCATTTTCATTGTGTTGTGTCTGTTGTCAACCTGTCAGACTCTCCCCCAATCTAGAAATGTTCCTGTCCTACCTCTTCTAATGTTCTGGGTAAGTCATAAACACCCCCCACCCCAAAAATCACATCTTGCATATCTCTGCACGACCCTGGCGGGAGTAGCAGTGAACGAGCCCATCTTGGCTCGGCTGGGATCGGCGGCTGTGCAATAAAACTGCTCAGGTCTGACAGAAATGCACCCTAAGCAGGAGCTGATCTCCCGTTAGCAGAGCCAAGTTTGGAATTAAGAGATCAAACGGCTCGAGCTCATCACGGTGCATCTCCCAGGAAGCTACAAATGACTTAATGGATCAAGATTTTCACTTGATCATTTCAAAGCAGCAACATCAGCTAACCTGTCAACCTGGTTACACCCTGAATAATCTACCTGCATGGCTAAAGAAAACTTCTCTCTCTCTTTCTCAGAAAAATAAAAAAATCTTTCAGCAATCAGATGAATATATTCTGTCATGTATTTTGTGAGCCAACCTTTTCCTTTCAGCAGCCTGCAGATAGCTAATCACTAGCATCAACAGCACAGCACAACAGAGTCGTTTGTCTTTTAATATGATGACGGAAACAAATGTCATCTTTAAATGTCAGATTTGCTCAGAAGACAAGATGAAAGATAGTTTTATTAAATTGCAAAAATCTGCCAACCAGCGACAGCGCTCGCTATCATCACCAAGCCAGCGCAGGAGCCCGTCAGCAGAGTCGATGTAAGTCTGCACACCGGCTGCGTTTGTAGGCACAAGATTAAGAGAAAGCAAGAGGGCCTCCGAAAGGACCGTGCAGAGCAGGACCGCTGAGGAGAGGCTGCTGACTATGAAAAGGTCACCTCAATATGAAATGAAAACAAGCTTACAGTGAGAGCAAAGCAGCGTCGGATGCAGCAATACTAACAGCGAGGGACAATACCTCTGCCCCAAAACAAGGAAAACATAAGAGCGATACAATATTCACATGGAGGTATCTTTTAAACAGGGTTGACAAAATCTGTGAAAGCACGATTTCTTCTATTCTTGAGCACACACCCAAACATTAACCAGCTCCAGAAACACACATGCATACATTATCCTTGTCACTCCTCCCTCCTGGTGTCTAAACCTATTTATACACTGAATACATCATATATTAATCAATAACACACTCCAGTGCGCAGACTGATATCCCCGATGCAGTAACATGCTGCAAGCCCTAACATGATCACATGAAGCTGATCTGACTACATTTAAGGGGACAATGCGCTTCAGTGAAATGTTGCATAATGACTTCAAATGCATGTTTAGAATACTTGGAAAAGAAAGAAGGAAAATAAGCTGGCCCAAAGATTCACAACCAGTGCATCCAGTAACAATTACATAGAAAACAGGAGAGGCTGTTTTGGTAAATTCATGCATTACTGAAGCCCTGTGTTCAATTAATGCTAAAAGTCCTTCTGTAATATGAAAGCTGTGATCTATCCTTAAAACCTGAGAGGCTGTCGCTGTGCACATGAAAGCTGACTGATGCTCTCTGGCTCCTCATAATCTCATGTGGTACTAAAAACTTTGCCATTCGGCATCTGTGTTTTTTTTATCTATTTTCTGTGTATTATGACTGCTGTTATTCGCAACATTTTGGAAAAGCAGAATATGTGCTGAAATGAGTTTGGATGGACGACCTGTCTGTCAGCAGCACATCGTCACCACGTTCATTTTGCCGCAGCGGCTCTCTCCACTCCAAGTGCAATGCTGAAATATCTTTAAGGGCAAAAGGTGGACTATTTTTTGTATGCGTGGAAATGACCAAATTTGGAGGAAACTGGAGTTTCATATAGACTGCAGTATGAGAAGATATTTTACATTCCTGACGAAGGTCACGCATCAGTCAGTTTAGATACCTGCCACAGGTTTCCTTGGCATAATTTAGGAATGTGGAAATACTTTCATTATCCACCCCAAACACAAACACACACACACACGCACACACACACACAGGTACTACACACATAACCAAGCCTATTCTTGTAGACACATTTCCTCAGCTAGACCACCAATACACAACAGCTCCACCCCTTGTGTGTGTGTGTGTGTGTGTGTGTGTGTGTCGGGCCTACATACTCGTTGAACAACCGCAGTAGCATACACTTCCAATTCTGGCAAATATCACAGTGATGGCGGTAACACAAAGCCCATACCCAATAAATGACTAAATATAATATAGACTACATATAATACAACACTATGTTTCTTATATTTATCTGCTTGAAAAATGATCTGCTGAGATTTCAAAAGAGCAAGTAATGCAATTTTTATAATGGTAACTGTAATGCAGTATAATTGCACAAAGAAATCGAAGTACTTTTCCCCTCAAAAACATGTTTTTGAGGGGAAAAGTACAGGAGATAATGCTTCAAGTTAGTAAACAAACAATAATCATCGATAAAAATAGATATTCTGATAAATCAATTAAAATTAAACGTCTATGTGAAATAGTTTGCAAAGTCATCCTAATTAAAGACAAATTATCCACATGACGTTTCCTATGGTGCTCAAGTGATCAAATCAGCGATGCGGCTAATTGTCGTTTTGAGTCAATCAAACAGTAATATTAAGTGATTTTCCTTTGAAAGTCACCTTGGCCATCAGGAACAACAAAGCCTTGAAGATTTCAAAGCGATCATGCGGTGGATGCATCAGGGAGCATTTAGATTCTTGTCATTTCTGTGAACCCGACTGACTAATCATCGCCACAGGCTACACATCATGTTCACATCAGATCACCACGTCATCACGCAGACTTCGGTGAGGAACTGTTGCACTCTGGCTTCAGGTTTATAACAGGTCTACTTGACTTTAAATCAGAAAATGACTTTTTAAACGAGGCATCGCTCACTTGTGAAAAAAATAAAAATAAGTCAGTGAATCACCATCGATGTTGCTCTGAATACTTCGTCGACGCAAAGCTGACAAACTGCTGCGCTCTCACACATTATTCAGTCTGCCGTGTCATTCAAGGTGAAACGCGCCGGAGGGCAGCTGTTTGTATTTTTTAGAAGAATTTCCGCTTTTAATTCAATTAAAGCTGCTAAACAATCTCCCAACAGGTGTAACGTGACGCTGAAACAGTCCAGCAATAGTTCACACACAGCTGGATGCGGAGCTGCTTTCGGTGCCTGCGGTCACTCGCAACACTGTGATGCTGCTCCAAGTGCGTCTAAGTTTTTACCTCAGCCTACATGTCTGAGCGAAGTCTAGTTTTGATCATTGCAAAAAAAAATCTGGGAGCCATATTGCTTGACACGGCGCTCCTCTGGCATTTAGTTTTAGTCTCTGAATCAACATCATCCAGTTAAAAACATCAGCGTGTCCTGCAGCGAGATGATTATCACGGTGCGTGTTCAGTATCCAGTGTTCAGGACTTTTTCGACCAGCCTCGCTGCAGCTCAACCTTCCCCCCCATGCGCGAATGGGATATTCTCCCCACATGCAGTGACAGCGAAACAACACATCGACTATTATTATTATTTTATTATCATGGATGTTGCAATAAATTATTGCTTGGCTGGCTTATTCGCGGGTGGCACACGTGCATGCTCCCTGTAGCCACGTTTCCATGCTGACTATGACAAATTGAATAAGACTTTGGGTATTAAATGCCACTGCCCACTACAACGAAAAACAACAATAGCTATCGGCTTTGTGAGAACGAGATTCATAACGCGGCAGCATCACAGACGGAAACTGCGTCTGCGTTGGAACATCAGGGACAGCAGCCCGTCGCGCACCGAGGTAAACGGCGCTGCTTGTGCAGGCTTGTCGGGGCCACCTGTCCTAGTTCGCGCTCCGCACCCCGGTTTATCCCCCAAACGGTGCAGGGTACTTACGTGTAGTGCTGGGGGAAGAGGTGGGTCCCGTCTGTCGGCGTGGAGACGCATATGATAAGTATAGTTTGGATTGTGAAGAGGCAGAAAATACCGTACGACTGTGCGCAGATCGCCATTTTCCATTAAATATTCAAGAAACTGGGATAAATAAGAGAAGGACCGGAAGGACAGTCTCTCGCGGCTGAGCTAAGAATAACCGAGCTCCTGAGAAAAGTGTGTAGTGGGAGGTGATGGTTGGCAGAGGCTTCTGGACACTTCAGCCGGCAGTGAAATCTCAATCAGAGACGCACAGAGGATTGGCAGCTGAAGACACGGGAGATCGGGATCAGGAAGATGCTCTGCCGCTGCTGCTGATGTGCCTGGCTGCCTATTTGCGCACTCGCTGTCCTCCCTCCCTCTCCGCCGCCGCGCACATTTGCTCCTATTCTCTTCCACTCGCTCCAATGTAACAACCATATAGAGTCAAGCTGTCCAAGACAAGAATAGAGTGTTTCCATCATGGTTTTCAAAATAAAACTATTTTGTTTTTAGGGCATTGTGGTGTTCAAATGATAATGGGTGCAGAGAGATATGCGTTAGAAACGAAATTTAATTGTTGTATTTTTAGCAAAATGCCTGGAATGGGAGCACAGTGTTATAACATGGAAGTGCCCTTCCCTGACCGGAGGTACTACCGTAATTTCACAAAAGTATAATATCAGGCAACACGGAAAAAAGTGTCTGCTGTTGTGAAATAAATCTATACTGGCACACGGCATCCAAGCCTGAGTTGTAGCCTGTAGGTTTTATTAGGTCAATAATTTTATTTTGAAGGTACACGGGCTCGACTTTCCGTATTTTTTCAGTCTATCTTTGGCACTTAACTCAGCCGCTGGCCCAAGCGGTCCTTCCTCTGTTCAAACTGCCTATTCCTGGGCGACAGACGGGGGCGCGCATCTGGCCACCTCCTCTTCCTCTTCAGGTCCACTTTCCATGCACGATGTCCACCTCAAACTCGGAATTATGAGCAGGAATCGGGGATTTATTTTAGTAATTAGAGGCAGGACTCTAGAGGGGCGGACTGTATTAACTGGGGTGTAAACATGTAGCAGTTACCTTGGGGCTGCTCTCCAACTACATTTTTTGTACTTATTAGCACATCTGGTCCAGGGGATGAACATTTAAATGAATGCAAGGAGAATCAAGCCCCTCATTTTGAAAATACCTTGCTATTGTTCTATGCTGTCACCAGCTATTTAGACGTAGGAGCATAACTTTTTTTTTTTTAAGTGAGTTTACAGAAGGCACATGGCATGACTGCTTGTTCCTCATGACTGGGAGATACATAATCATGAGCTTATTTTTTCAGCACGTTTTTCTCAGGACATAAGTCAGAGAGGCAACTGTTCATTTTAAGGGTAAACAAGGGGGAGAGATGCACTGAAAGCTCAGAGTAAATCTAATTCAGCATGAAGTTACCCCCCGGAGAAGTGAATATCTCCCTTTATCAGCTGTGTGTGTGTGTGTGTGTGTGTGCATGTGTGTGTAGCTGCATGCATACATGTGCACCTCTATCTGTCTTCTTACCCCGTCTTGCACTGTTATTTGTTTTCTGATCTTCCTATTTTAACTGGAGGGCAATGTAGGTGTGACTTATTTACACCTAAACAAACCCATTTTTCAGGTTGCGAGAGAGAGTAAACAATAAAGATTCACAAATTTGTGCATTTTTTCCGGAAGTGTCTGTCCCCAATATTATGAACAAGTGACACAGGTGTTTGCAAAACACAGAACAAGGGTAAACGTGTGCAGTGCTTTAAGTTTTTTCGACCTGTCTCTCAGCCGAAGCCCAGGTTCAGTGGACTCGGTCTCTTTGGCTGTTCGTACATCTCCTCAGCGTAACCGAGGGGAGAGATATTCAGTCTTGTGGCTGCGTTGTCCTTGGCTCAGTCAGTCAGCAGGGGACACACAGGTGCTCTGCTACAGAAAGCCACACAGCAGCCGGCAGGGTTGCTGCACAGCGTTTCTGTCTCCTCACTGACAGGGAAGACGGGGCTGCTTTGGTAGAAAGGACACGCTGTGGGGCACAGACCTCAGAGGGGATAAACCCACCTGATGGTGGGATTGAAAAGCTACAGCCGCCATCCCCTGCTCATGTACACAGATGTCATGATGATGTCAGATGATCATTCAGTCAAAACAAATATCCAGGCTTGTTTCTCGGAAATAGCAAAAAATGTTTTCATTCCCCAGAGCTACTAATTTTTGAGACATATTGAGCGAGCGACTCCCGCTCAAACGAATCTGTGGCAGAGAGGCAGGACAGTCGTGTTTTGATTTATTATTATTTCCTATGCAGAGAAAAATAACCTTAATTGATGTCTACTCTGGCACATTAATTTAATGTACCACACTTCCATCATGCTATTAATGATAACAACAAACAATAAAGTGATGTAGGCTCACGCTGAACATTTCTGCTGACTCACAGCGAACCCTCATGTTCTCCCTTCATTCAAACATACATTAGGCAAGCAAATGTCAATTTACCTGGCTCATATGGCCGGGAGGAAGAAAAATGAAAGCAAATTTAATATTTGATTTAATGCACAAATATGCAGTTTTCTCAAACCGCAAGAGCCATGTAGAGCACAGAGGGGTTTTATCTGAGCAAACAAAACATCAGGGGGTAGATACATCTCTCTGGATGGATAGGATGCCTCCAGGTATTCTGCAATTGCTGGGACTAAGAACAGATTGGCAACCAATTTAAGCAATAATTTCTGATGTATGGCCTTGTCACACTCGACTACATCACACAATTCCTTAAATGCAAATTAAATGTCATCTGCGTGAGTGTGTGTGCATGTGTGGCGGTTGTGGGCGGAACAATGGCAGATAAAAGAGATGATTGCCACCCTGGGGCCTTGGATCTCATTGAACATGCTGCCATGCTTATAGCGAATCCACTCTTTATTAGAGCTGATCGATCAGGCCGGCTAAGGGATCCGCTCAGTGAAAACACAACAGATCAATGGTCTCAAGCTCTGCTGATCCACCAAATGGTGAGAAAGGCGGACATGAGGCGGGTCTCAGCTGCTCAGGGTCTCCTCTCATTGGCCGTGCAATTTCTTGTGAGGAGATTGATCTGCCAATCTGTTATTGATCCATGGGAGTTGACAGAAGGAGAAGGGCCTCGCTGTTCTGTATCGGACTTTCTGGGGACTGCTCCCCCAGACAGAGGGCAAGTAGGTTGGAGTAAAATTAATCACTCCTTGTTTCCCCTGTCTCCAGGCCTCGGGCAAGTCACCGGCAAAGGCACACCCCACACATCCAGACACACACACACACACACACACACACACACACACACACACACACACACAGTGGTTTCTTATCTCCCTTTTCCTCTTCCTCCTTATCCATCTCTCTCTCCCTTCCTAACCTCCTCCTCTGTCTCTCTCTGTGGCCCGTATGCTGATGTTCTGCTGTGCTGGACAGAAAAGTGAAGCTTCACAGTCTGTAAAACCTGGTCTAGTCAACATGCTGAATGCTAAGATTTTAAAATTCTGATTAGAGAAGGACTGCGCATCGCATTCACCGCAGATGATAGAGCCAGCTGCCCTTGAGAGAGAGTCCCGACGCTCTTGGCAAACTTCAATGATCCTCTCAAGTGCTCTCTGTAAAAACAGGAGCATGATATACTGTCACTCATTTACCACACACTGTCTTTGAGGGCTTTGTCTTTTCCCCAAACCACAGCAGAGACAGTTTGCCCTTGTCTTCTACAGGGATATACTAAAGAGATCAGCAGAGTGATCCCAGCAATCAAGGTTATCTTCCCTCTGTGTCCCTTTCAGCTTCCTCCCTGCTCACCTCACAGCTTATCATCTGTTTAAGTTTCATCCACTCGCCACAACAGAAAGGCTGCATCTAAATAACACAGACCTCCTTGTTTGCAGAAATATTTGTATATCCCACACTCCTAATTACTTGCTTAGACTGTAGCGTGGTTTTGCTAATATTTAAAAAGTACACACACACACATGTATATATATATATATATATATATATATATAAACACTGTAAGCGTTAATGCGTTCATGGCAATGAACAACTGGCTGCAATGAACGCATTTTTTTCTATTTAATCATGCGCTGCTGTTTTGTCCCTTCAGCGCACCCTTAGTCAAGCCGCCACAGCTGTTAACTGCTTCCTAATGGCAGTCATGGAGAAGAACGAAAATAATATGCTTTTTTCTATTCATTATTTGCCCCCCTCCAGGGTTCCAGACAAGAAGATTGATACCATTCTTTCGACTGTGCGTGGAGTAACAAGGAAGACACGGGGAGAGCTCGCCCACCACTAACTAGCTTAGCTCAAATACTGGTAGTCAATGGGAAGTGCTAGCCTGCCTCCCCCTGAAGTCATCAGATAAACTGTCCATCAACTCCAAACAGTCCTGTGTGTTTGTTGTGACTTGTCTACTTACCAAGTTATTTCATTTTTAAACTCAGATTAGCACTTCATGTAATTTAAGAATCAAATACATACTGGAAGTAAACCGCAAGGCGCATGCGCAAACCACTGCAGATGTGCTTGCAAGTAGGTCAACATAACAAAATGTCTGTTAAAAAATTAAAATTACATTAAGTGCTAATCTGAGTCTAAAAATAATATCACATGGTAAAATAAGTCACAACAAGCACATAGGACTGTTCAGAGTTGTTGGAAAGTTTATCTGATGAATTTATGTGGTGGGCGGCTAGCACTTCCCATTGACTACCAGTATTTGAGCAAAGCTAATTAGCGCTAAGCGAGCTCTGCCCGACTTCCTTGTCACTGCATGAGACATACACAAGAGACAAACTCTGCTATATACACACACACACAAATATATATATATATATATATATATATATATATATATATATACACAGATAGATAGATAGATAGATAGATAGATCTGACTATTCATTCACACCACACTGCACTCTGCATACCTCCTTTACTGTAAAATACAAACATGCCCAGTGATGTTTGACCGCAAAGCACTCTGGGACTTTCATGCTCAAATGTCAGAGCGTTTCATCCTGATGATGATGACTCACTCTCCTCGCTCTTAGTCTGCATGAAAGAACAACAGCACCAATTAATGACCCAACCTCCTCATGAGCAACAGTAGGAAAACAACCACTACATCGAGTGTTACACTCGGGTACACAAACAGAATTGCTCTGATAAAAATACAGATATTTAACATACACATTTAAGACTACATTTTATCACCCCCAGAGAATACCCCCCCCACCCCCACCCCCCAAACTACCCACATAGAAAAGTGGCTGGATGTGAAAACAGAGGAAGACTCAGCACTCATTGACATGCTCTACTAGAGGCCTAATGGCCCCTGGGTAATGGCCTCTTTGGTCTTCAGGAAATCCTCCCTCATGCATACATCAAAGCTGGGATTGAGGAGGATAGAAAGTGGAAAATAGAAGGGAGGAAAGAGACATCAGTGCCACACAGGGAGAGTAGAGAAGAGATAAAGTTAACACACTGAGGGAAGCTCTTAGGAGAGTTCATT
>JAQFJA010000012.1:13234209-13244423 GCA_029874485.1 Naso brachycentron | reverse complement strand
GTGTTAGACAGACAGAGGGAGGCAGATGCTTTCCTGTCCTCCCAGAGGAGACTGCAACACATGTGGAGAGTGGCTAGGCTGGTCATATTAAACACACCATGTGCACCCTGCATGTGACTGTCTGTGTGCGACCAGTGTGGCCTAAAAAAAACAGCCGTACAGTGAGACATCTAGTGGCAAAAGCGCAGTACTTCCATAATAATCAAAGAAGTCAACCTTTGCAAACTTCTTTTAATCTGTAATCTGCTCAGAAATAGCTTTTATAGGAAAAAGTGAATTTTGCATTATTGTTTATTTGCAGTTACAGTATGTGTCTGTGCACATCTGTGTGTTTGTGTTTGTCAGATGTGGATATTGTTGCAGTGTGATACCATCTTTCCTGCTGTCATAACAATAGATCTTGCAGTTGATGGTGATGTATCGTCTGTCAAACTATCAGTGCCAGGACATGGTACGCTGGTCCCGTGAGGCTGCAGACATGATTCACCACAGATTTTATGGCGGGTGTCTTCTTTCACCTCTGGAGTTGCCTCTGGACTGCTGGGCTGTCAGCTTGCCAGCCACTGCCGAATGTTGTAAACCATGTATCACTAAGTGCTGATTATTTGTGCAGGGGATATTCAGGATCTATGAGCAGCATGGTAAAGCTTATCTCTATTAATCTAATGGCTCTGTAATTAAGACATCTGCACACAAGTAAACAGGCCTCGGCAATCCCTCTACGGTTATTAGTCGCAAATCGTCGGGCTTTTACATTTTGGATCAAAATCACATTTTTTTGGTTTGCTGAAAAATTCAACATGCAGCACTGAAAGCAGTACCTCTACACACCCACTTAAAAAGTCATAGATTATTAGTTCTTAAGTTTCTGACGCGAAGAAAGAGAAATATCTATTTCATTATTGCATGTAAACTGAGAGGTGAATGAAGCAAACTGGAAACATTTTATAGGCTATTGACCTTCAAGGGACACTTCACAGATTTTAAACATCAGTTTACAGAGTATGAATTTGATGTCTTAGTGACTTCAGAGGCAGCTGTATGAAATTGCCTTAAGTGATGTCACTTGAGTAAGTTGGGACTAAAGGCTACAAAGTTAGAAATGAAATCGAAAAACTGAAAATGAGAAAATTCTGGGAGTGTATAGTTAGAAGAAAATTAGCTTTTCAGACCACTGTAGCTCATTACTTTACACCCGCTTGAGGCTATTCACAGCTTTCAGTCACATGACTTTCGCAGAGCCCAGCAGGCAAAACATTCACCCAACATGATAGCTAACAATCACCAATGAAGCTGCAGCACAGACCGGTAAGTTTCCCATCTGTTTCAAGACAGGAATATTTAGATCGCCTCTTAGCAGGAGAAATAGAAAGCTATGTGAGCAAACTACAAGTTCTGGGCACATGCGAGCTATACACAGCACCTGCTGGACTTTTTCAACCACTAAAAACAGTGAGGACTCCTCCAGAACTCCACTTTGGCAATGTTTACATGTGTCTTGTAGAGAATCCCTTGCCTTACAATACTGCCTGAATGAAAGCACACCAAAGTACAGACAGTTACATGTATTTTCGTTCTCGATGGGTCAATAAACTGCCATTTGGAAGATTAAGGAAAAGAAATTCTTCATTGTCAAAGCAAAGGTAAGTACTAAACATTACCATTATCAACCTACCAAACGCTGATTGAGAGGTCCGCAGTTTCAGTTTCGTTGTTGTCAGCATTCAGGGACAGTATGACATGAATCAAATCGAAATTTTTTTGTTAAAATGTCAGGTAAACAATTCCTTCAGTTTAAATGACAAGCCATTGGCAGCCTGGATTGCTGTGGAGAAGGAAGGATTGGTGCGATTCAGCCACTGCACTTGTATGGCAGGGTTAGGAGGCGGGTGTTCACATGTAGGTGCCATGCTCTATGCACTGCTACCAGCTGTGAACAAACTAAGCGGCATACACACACTGCCTGTGTCTGTTTGGCATTTTGGCTAGAATAACCGCTAAAGCTCCTGTCAGGGTGGTTTGGTAGTAACCTAGCAGGGCGGACCTCTCTTTTGCCTGCCAGGTAGGCTGTGACATTACATGAAAGCTATGAATTGTGGTGAGCCTACCTCAGCTGCAACTAGAATAACACAATTGAACTGCATTGTGGGTAATGTAGGCCCCAGGTTTTGACAAGGGAGAAAAATGTGTGAAACCAACTAATAATTGCCCAGAGCCAACTAATAAAAATAATATTTCTGGTTCTGCTGCCTAATTTTTCTTCTCTTTTTAAAACCCTCAATAATGAGTCAGCAATTTTATTAGGCAGCAATGTTAAGTTGGTGGAGAACTCTTTTAATATGCAAACCTACTGTGAATTTCTTAGTTTACCACCAAACCTGAAACTCAACATATTTTTAACGTGCCCCTGTACAGACGTGCATGAGCACCACGGTTACATCACAGATAAACAGGTTTTATGATGCATTCTCTCTGTTCGAGCCTCTTCACGAATCTCTAGCCTCTTTGTTGCCACTAAGCTGAGAGGCGGGACCTGCCAGTGGCGTAGCAGACAGGAGATTAAGACCTGAATCAAAAAGCAGATTAATGGGTCTGTGTGTTTTTTTTTATATGTGTGTTTGTGTGGTGGTTGGTAGGTGGATAGGTGGTTGGATGGGTGTAAGTGTTTGTGCTCTTAACCACTACAGATCATCTAGATGAACAAATATGTTTATGTAAAAACCAAATGCACTTTAGTTGCCATATCTGTAGTTAGTGATTGAATACACACATGAGCAGCCACTTTTACAAGTCATACAAACATCACACACACTCTCCCAAAATGTCACTTTGAAGCTTTGTAAGCGGATGCAGAATAATCCTCCGCGTCCTGACAGGCTGTGATCCTACAGATAGTTTCAAACATCGCATCAACAATGTGAAAGGCGATTGTCGAGGGCACCGACATGCCATCCCTCAGCGTACGTCTCCTGGGTGCCTCAATCCCCTCTTCAACACTCAGAATTTGTGTGCCGACATCGTTGTATCGCAGACCCGCCTCTGTAATCATCCCCCAAGTGATCAGCAGAGATAACATCAAGGTAAGCTCACTCTGCAGGACGGCGCTAACAACAAGTTTGCCACTGAAATTGAGTGATAGAGCATAAACAAAGGCACACCTTGAATTCAAATCCCCCCCTTGGATGTTGTGATAATTCAGTTCAACTCCATTGAACAAGAATAATGATTGAAAAGTGCTTATCAAAACCTCCTCTGTCTGGAGGACCTGAAGCATGTCCTGGGCTACAATGAAACTCCAGCCTCACATGAATTCTCTTCCCTGGAAATGACTGTGCATGTAATTATGATGATGGAGTAATACAAGTGTGTCTCTATAGTTCCTCCTCAGAAATGAATTCACAACGTTGGTCTTACTTTTAAGCATTTGTATGTAGTTCATTTTTATAGGTTGTGTTGACCTTTCGTGAGTGAAATAAAAACTACTTAAAAATAAGAGCAAAGACGCTGAGGTCTGAGAACACGGTGAGTTGGATTAAGCAGATTCTAAGCAAGCGGACAATGGAGGTTTATTAGTGAGGGATCATTGTACCGATTGTCAGATGTTTCTTGCCTCTTTTGACTTATCTTTGTCACTGCAATTTTAGACCTCAGTTGGTGGGAACATCTCTGTTATTACCAATTAGAACTATAGATGAACAGTAATAATAAGATATATGAAAAAAATGAAGCAGAACGTTCCTTCCCTCCAGGGATTTAGTTGGATGACTCAAATATACATAAAAAACATCATGATGGTGGTTAGCTATGTTTTGAAAGTTTGGAAACATCCCTCCGAGCCACAGGAGACATTAGGAGACTGAAGGCCGACTGGACCTGATTGCAAAAACTCCACAGTACTCAAAGTCCAAAAACAGTTTCCTTTAATAACCAAGGCAGAAGCACAGAGACTAAAGGCAACAGGAAATCCCAAATACAAAAGACAGAGAAAATAGGCAGACAAATCCAAATTGACAAGGAAAAAATAATAATCTAAACAGGCAAACAATGGTTATACACTTAAAAAACTCACTCAGAAAACACTTGTACAAGAGACAGTCAACCATGATGAACTATACAAGAAGACCCAATGACACACAATGAAATGATCAGGAAGTCAAGGAAGGTGGGAAAACATGGAGGCAAACACAAAAACGACAAACTCAGATGGCTGACAGGATGTGAACTAGACAAACACAGAAGAGCACTAACTGTACAGAAGATACAGGGAACAATCACAAACAAAGATACAAAGGGAGAACACAGAGACACAACTAGATGGAGACACATAAAACAAAAAGAAACAACAGAAAATATAAAAGTCACAAACCCAGGTCAGGGGTGGGACGCAACAAAATTTTACATCTGTTGTCGCAGGCTGAGAAGCTCTTCTCATGGCAAGAAATCTGAATTTTAAGTGTTAAGTTGGTGGAGTGAATTGAAATAGAAATAAAAATGCATAAAATCACATACAGAAAAAACTAGGACATTGTTAACAGACAGTAACAGATATACATTTTAAACGTGCAGGATTCCTTCCTTGTGGCAAATGACATAAAGAGGATTGTACAGAATAATGAACTCAGTGCTCAGGAGGTGCAGCCAGGAAGTCATTTTTAATTCAAATAAACACTGGACCGAAGAGCTAAGGTAAAGAGTCGTTAATCCACTCTCAAGCTCTCTACATGACACCAGAGTAGACGCTGTTGTCAGGCCTGATGCTGCTCTTAAATGTGAGGTTTTCCATTTGTTTTCTGAGCTTCCGCTCTCGCTAAGTATGCCTGGTTTCATTCAGGGACTGTAGATCACTGTGAATAATAGGAATATCTGTCCTACTGTCAAATCTGGCAGACAGATGAACAGGATGTGGACAGCGACTGGTGCTGACTGGGCTGAAGATAAAGGGAATGAAACACAGGATTTATAACAGGATGAGAAATGTGAACTTAACCAGCTCGTTTTGAAAGACGGTGTCATTTTTAGAGGAGCAGGGACATTGACTTCAGGTTGGAAAAAGGAGGCAGGGAGTGATTTGATCACCACAAAATCTTTTGCCACGCCAGAAAGCAGGTTGGCAGTTTAATATTCAAATATTATGTTGAATTTATGAAAAAAATGTCTACATCTGCAGAGGCACATGTTTACTAACATATTCCTGCCCAGAAAAACAAGCAAAAATGAAGAGATACTTATATATTTTCCATCTGCTTTGTCCTTGGCTTGTCCCAGAAAGAGAGAAGAGATTTTCCCCTATTTGTTACTCCAGAGACAGCAACTGGCTGTGACTATAGCAGAATTTAAAACAGTAAATAAGGAGGTAATGGGCTTTGAGCCTACTGTCATCTCCAGTCTAGCTCGAGCTATCACCCAGCATATTAGCAGATAAATCTGAATGGTTTCCATCTGAGGCAGCACACAATGGTTATTGATCAGACAAATCTGCGCAGAGTTGGGGGAGAGGAGCAGAGTTTATTAATTAGGGATTGACAGCCAATTCCCTCTCCTTATTCACAGACGGACAGCTCAGGAATCCAGATGAGCTGTGTCCTCTTTGCATTTGTCAACGCTGAACCTTGCGCTGCCTGCAAACACAATAACACCGCGGAGCTGCAAGAATACACAGAGGGAATTGGACTGATGACCCTGCTCACTGCTCACATGGTGTAAACCTCTGCACAATGAGAGATCTGCAGGTTATTCAGGTGTAAAATGACCAACGGATCCCCTGCTCAGATCTTTCTGGTATTCCTTTAGAGCTGGATGACCTCCAGAATGTTAGCATGGAGTCATCGCTTTCAATATCTGCTTTAGTTTCGAGATAGGTGGCCAATTTTAGATAAGTTACTTGAGAGAAGTTGCTTCTGAATTCTGCTTTGGAATTTTCTCAATTCATTTCACCTTGCTTTTCCTTCTCTCTGTTCTGATAGCTATATGAATGTCTTCATGGCTGTTCTCCAGCAGCTCTGCTTCTCCTCCCTAAACTTGAATCTAATAGGATACAGGGCTTTTCCACTGATTGGGTTGCTAGAGAATAAAATTGGCTCTTAACTGTACCTCAGTGCTGAGCAGCACCCTAATCCAGCCACCCTGGGCTGCCAGGCTCCGTTGTTCTCCCTCAGCTCTCCCGTATGCTCCGATACGGATCTGATCCCCTGCACAATTTCATGCCTGCTTTGCCCTCTTCTCCTGCAGCAAAGCATCAATTACCCTCATAAAACAAATTCTGCCCCCTTCAGAAGCTTCAGTTAAACGCACCCTCCTCCGCCCACGCTTATATCTCCATGGCGGCCAAATGACCACGACTCGCTTTAAACTTTGAGCATGTTGTGCAACTCAGCATCACTTTTTAAACGTGTACTCGTAAGAGCGTCACAGAAAGAAATTTTCAAGATTAAAAAGAAGCTAACAACTTCAAGAAATACCTACCATCCACTTAAACAAATGCACTGATGCAAGTCTTCACAAATACCCTTGAGGGAAGGAGAGGTTTTCTTTTTTTCTTTTGCGGGAAGCATTAAGTTTCAATTCAGGGCTTGGAAACCAGACTGTGCAGCAGGGCTACTCACTTACTCCCTGACCCTTGACTTCCATCTCTGCCAGGCTAATCCCAGGTTAATGACTGGGCCAAAGAACATCAGGAGGGGACAAAACAGTCATCTAAAATACAGCCACACTCACAACCATGCCCATGCACTCGGGAGAGGCAGCAATACCACTGTGCGTAGATACACTGTCTATTAAAATAATACAAATATAAGTTTTCAGTAGCTAATTTACAGTGCCAAAAGACAAACTCAGATCCTTCAACTTTAAAGTGGTAATCTCAAAGATTTTTATTAATGTCTGTCAAGTCACTATCTATCACAGAGTGAGGTAAAACAATGTTGATTTAGCCTATGGCCTACTGATGAAAGTACTTGTATTTGCAACATTGCTAAGTTCTACGATCTGGGTGTCTGTGGTGACATTTCCTCGCTAAATCAGTCGCAACACACAGTTAGTGATGCCTTTTATGTCAGTCACCAGGGGTTGGTCTTCCCAGAAGGTAGGTGGAGCTAACGCCACAGGCTCATTCTTAGTTATGGCTGACAGTGTAGGTACTTTTAATTTCCTGTGAGTTACAATGGCAGATCAACTCATGAAGAAACTACAGTATCCAGGCAATGACTGTTCAAGTGTAAGTACAGGTCCAAAGAAAAAGAAAATTTAACATTCTGAAGAAGGGAAACGGGCTATTCATTGACGCCATGCAGTCAACAATGTTTGGTTTCAACATGAACTCTGGAAGATGAGGTCCAAAAGCACGCCTGCAATTACAGCCTATTGCCAAAGGTGCCATTAGAAACAATGTAACTCAAGTCTGTCGCTTTGAAGCAAAAGTACAAGAAAAAAATGAAAAAATACTCTGTTACAACACGTAAAAGCATTGTATTAAATAATTATCCTACTTATGTCAAGACCAATATAGAATTACTAACAAAATGTTCTATAAAAACATTACTGAACTATTTCACCTAAACGTAACAGCCTAAAATTATTTGAATGGTGCTTCATGTTTTAGCTTATATTGTGTTTCAGTGTGTAAAATCCTTATCTAATCACCACAGTCACTTGACATTTGTGGGGTAAAAAGTACAATATTCCCCTCAAAATGCAGTGGTGTTGACATATAAAGCAATACAATGTAAATATTTAATTAAAATACCAAAAATTTGTACTTAAATCCAGTGCTGCATAATATAGAGTATATAGATAAATATATTTACTTTCAACCACTTGTATTTTGACACACACAAACACACGCAAACACACACACACACATGCAAAAAACCGTGGACTATTTATCTTGCTGTTGTCCCTTCACTGTGCCCTTGCTTACATCTCAGCAGTTCAACAGGGTCCATGCCGCGCATTTTACAGAATCATTTTCTCAAGAAGATATTCAAATGATATTCAGTGTTTTATTTTATTTTTTTCTAAGAAATGCATTTCACTGGATGTGCACAGAACACAATATGCGCTTATCTCAAGGCTGCAAAAAGAGGCAAGTCTGACATTTTTTAGTGACCCACACAGAGCAGCTCAGGCTGAGGGGCCGAGGGGTTTAGGGGGTTTAAGGGTGAAATTAACCATCCAAATACTGTACTTTTGCAACACTGAAGGGCCAAAACCTTTCGATATGGATTAATTACAAGCCAGATGTTTAAATATATCATATGGTCTTACATTATTTCGAAAGTTTCAACTATAAAGTATATTTAATAGGGCACCAAATTGAATCTACAACCACCTACAGTAAATAACCAACAGGGCAGCATTTGATTTAATCATGCTCTAATGACTGTGTATCAAGGTCAATGGCAATTCATTACCTACTCTCATTTAAACAGTTATTCTATCTGCAGTTGGTTTTTAAAGCGTTCACTCGATCAACATTTCTTTTTGGTTTCTGTTAATGACTTATTGAGTATTTTCTTTCATCACTTAATTAGCACTCAAATAAAAAAGGCACTTAATTTCAAAGCAATTATCGTGTGATTGGCTGGTCCACATGAAAAAGTCGCCCGCTGTCCTTTCTGTTAAACCTTTGTGAATTTCTGCATGAATTGATTTACCTGCATGAGCATGTGTGTCTTCATATGTGTGTGCCCGTAGTGTGTTTGTTTGCACATTGTTTAGTGCATGTATATGGTTGGTTGTGCATACGTACAAAAGTAGTTTATACCCTTGACTGCATCCACGTAGTTTCTTGACTGTTTTATATTCTCTCAGTCATGCGGGCAGATACGAAGTAGCAGGTGGACGACATCTGCGGAGCCAAGTGAAGCTCCAAATGGAAAGAAACATTGGAAACACAAGGTATTCCATCAATATAATTACTTCCACACAAATGTGCAATTGCACACACACAATGTGGATGTATAATATCAGGTCTTTCGAGGGTTTGGTGATCATGCTCTTTCTTGTAGTGGGAAGAGATATACAGGAAATGCTTTCTGCAGCAGTCAGCTACTTAGTCTTATCAGCCTCCGCTCGGCATTTATCTGCAAAGAATCCTGTGTACACATGCTGCAAAATGCCATGAGATTTGAAAAGTTAATTACAGCATCAAATTAAGTGCATGACAAGTGCCAATAGAAGGCCAGCGGAATGGTCTTTAATCCCCTTTGCTCCCCGGGCTCTCCTCCTCGGCACCTCAAGCGCCACCTCAGCCCCTGTTTGGAGAATTTTAAAAAATCCCAGTTGTAGAAAGCAATCAACAAGCACCACTCCATCCCCCTCACTTTGTTTGTTTGTGTGTTACTGAAAGGAAAGTGATGCATGATTTAATTGAGCGAGGTCCCTTTTTGCAGCCAGTTTAAGGGGTAAATTTGATTGCAGTTTTAATTAACCAGCATAGTTCGCCCCTTTCATCGGTCCAAGGGATTACAATTATGAACACAATGAAGCAGCAGTCGCGTGGTGATTCGGTAAAGGTGGTTGCAGTGGGAGTTTAAAGGGGCACTTTTAATACAGGCTATGAAGACGTGCAGTTCAATGTGTGCCAAGAGCTACAAATTGTACTAAAAAATTTGTAATGTCGTTATTTCATGTTTCATGTGTCTTTATTTGAACTATGACAATAAACAAAAAACAGTTACATTATATAACGCAAGGAGACGTGCAACGTACTGGGTTTTTAGCAAATTTTTATTCCCAGATTTCCTGTGCAGGAAGGTAGAAAAATAAAATACTGTAGAAATTAGACATTAAGAGAGAACAAAATACTAAGATAAAAAGTATACAAGGCCAATCATCGTCATGTCTAAAGAGTCTAAAACAGAGCCCAAAGTTCTGTTAGAAGAGTTTTTGTGTTTAATTGACATTGACTTAAAAGACGATTTAAAAAAATCTTTTAGGTTTTTGTCATGAATTTTTAGGACGCTTTCATGTTATGATTTTAGTGGAGTTAATGCTGTTAAGTACGCTAGACTTACTTGGACTTACAGACTTTTTATGCTGCATAAAAAATGGGAAAGAACTCATGCATTCAAATATTTACCTGATGCCTCAACCTTAAGAGTTTTGTCCTTTGTTACCTGTGTTTTGTTTTTTTTTCAAAGTTACATTTTTGTGTGTTACAGTGTTTTTTAATCAGGGGTTATTTAGTAATTCAGCAACTTCTTACATTTCCTTTC
>JAQFJA010000012.1:13140883-13152703 GCA_029874485.1 Naso brachycentron | reverse complement strand
CTGTGGTCTATGGTATCAGATATATTTTTGAATCAATAAATACTCCAATGGAATACTTTCTGTTGTCTATACATTTTGTAATCTTTTCTACTAGTTCGATTAGTGCCTTAGATGTTGACTGTTACTTCTAAATCAGTATTAACGGTCAGTCAGCAATTTGTGTTTCTCAATGATGTTGTCCAATCATAGCATGAGTATTTTTTCCAGTATTTTTGAGAACTGGGAAGTATGAAATAGGCCTGTAGTTTGTGTAGTTGTGTTTATCCCCTTATTTAAATAATGGAATGATTTTTGCAATTTTCATTTTACAAGGAAATGTACCGGTTTGAATTGACAAATTACAGATGTAAGTTGGAGGTTTTGCAATGCCTTTTATAACTTTCTTGGCTATTGTCATGTCAATTTCATGAAAGTCAGCAGCGTTTTTGTTCTCACATTTTTTTGACAATGTCCATGATTTCTTTGTCCTCTACTGCTCTAAGAAACATTGAATTGGGATTTCTCTTCCCCTTAGTGTCATTAGTCCCTTCTTTGTTTATTTGTGGGTCGTTAATTTTTTCAGCCAGTTGTTGTCCCACATTTACAAAGAACTTATTAAGACCATTGATCATTTCATCTAAATTGTCAGTTGTCTTATTATCAATGAAGTGCTGAGGATGTCTTAGGTTTCTGGATCCACTCCTGATAATACTATTTAACACGCCCGATATATTTAATTTTTTTTTTCATTATTTAATATTTTACCATAGTACTTCTTCTTGCTTATCCTGATTTTTAGTTATTTTTATATGTTTTATATCTTCCTTCTGCCTCAGTAGTTCTGTATCTTCACTTATTTAGTAAAATGTCTCAACATCTCAGAGACGAATCTGCACCACATTTGTACAAATGGTTGTGGTCCCCAGATGATATAACCTTAAGAGCCTGATGTTCCCGACTTTTGTCTTGTGACACCCTTACCATGACATTTGTGGTTTTGAGGGAGACATTTCGTCAGCTTGAGATGGACTGCCATGAAATTTTGTCCCAACATTGTGTTCCCTTCAAGAAAAGACCCTTTTTATAAATAGATACAAAGGTTCTGAAATAATATGTCACTTTGTTCACGGATAGGTATAGAGAGAATGCATGTATAACAATAAGAAAATCAAGAAAAAAAACAAACAAAAACAAATACTGTACAACTGGTAGTTTGTACAGTTTCCTGTCCTTACTAAAAGAATAGCCTACGTTGCATGTTAAGGGTGCTGGTCAGACTCATTTTCAGGCTTCACTGTGTGTATTGGTAAATGGTGATGGCCATGGGTCAACTTTGTCATTTTAAAGACTAATTGATTAATCACTTTATAACTTAATCAAGCAGACAAGGAAGCAAAACTGACAAAAAGATTTTTCCTCAGGGTTTGATCCAAACAGTTAACAGCTGGTCTGTTGTCTTTCACTAGCTGAAAGCCATTGCTGTGGATCGAAGTCAAGATGCAGTGGATTTAACTCGAGAGAACGCATTAAGGTAATTACATTATATGAAAACTCTACGAAATAAGTTTTAAATGTGCATAACATGCATAAAATCTGATAAAGGATTTTTCTCTGCAGGTTGGGGCTTGAGGACAGATTACGGGTTTATCATATAGATGTAATGAAAAGTAAGTAAAAGCAATGCTTTGCACTATTGAATAATGTCTGAACACATGGTTGACTAAAAATATTTCTGTTGTGTTTTGTCAGATGCAGAAATGGCGCTGAGCCTCTGTAGCCCTGTTTCAGTTTTGGTCAGTAACCCACCGTATCTGTTTTCAGAGGATATGATGTCATTGGAACCAGAAATTTTCAGGTCACTAAAACAAGTTGAGCCTCCTGTAATATATTATTTTAATTTAACGTCCCTCTAGTTATCCTTTAGAAACTGTATAAACACTTAATAAATGGTATTGACACACAATATAATGTGCTATAAGAAGCAAATTGGGTTTTTAAACAATTACATCCTTTCTATGAAGTATTCATAACTGCTGCAAAAAAATTTAACGAATGACAGCACAGTATAACGGCTGCCTTTACAATGCAAGCCTTAGTGCTCAATTGCAATTCATTCACACACGTGTGTACACACAGCACATTGTCGTATGTAAGTAAAAATGGAGGGCACAGAAGGCAGCGTTTAAGGTTTTATTTACGAGCTGATGTGCAGTGGAAGCCAGCAAATTTGTGAGCACATGATAACAATGAGGAGGAGGAAGAGAGACAAAGTTTTAATGAAGGCTTTTTGTGGAGCAGTGAGTGCCACATCCGTACAGTAGGAACTGGTGATGGGATCATGATGTGACTGGCTTCACAGAAACAGATATCATTAAAAATTTGAGGACGTAAGGAGCTGCTTTTGCCTTCTGTCAGTGCCTCTTTACAACACTCTCACAGCAAGACTCTCAGCTCAGGCGAGTGCGTGACTTTCAGACTGAGGTCACATTGCATAAAATCAGATCTGTACCTAATTTGGGAACATGTATGAAAGTGTCCTAAACCAGATCTGAAAAGATAATTTCACCACGGGTCATTACAAAGTACATTCCATTTTACAACTATGTGTTGTTAAATGAAAATAAATTAATCTTGTATTTTGTATATTAGCAAAAAAATAAAAACAAAAATCAGGTTTGGTCCTCTTTGGGCCTGTAGTATGAACATTGCTATAGTTGTTATCAGAGATATAATGTTACACAATTGAACAAATTTTCAAAGAAATATGACACACATAAATCATTAGTGGATTTAAAATGTAAACTTAGGTTGCCAAGCATTCATTAAATGTTGATACAGTTTTAGCTGTTTAATGGGAGACATTATAAAGACTAACTGCATAAAATCATAAAATGCAGTAATACATGCAGTATAATTGCATTAAAAATGTTATAAAGAAAAAAAACAAAAAAATCCATGAAAAAATAGTTTTTAGGCTGACTGGGTGAATGGTCTTACAGATACAGAATAATGTCTTATTTACAACAAAAATCATCAAAATTTACTTTAGACCAAATAATTGGCCTCTCCCTTTGGAAAAACATCTCGGTATAGGAGATTAACTGACAAAATTGTTTTTCAGTTTTTTGATTAAAATGTTAAAAGCAATGTAATCAAGAATTTAATACATTTAATTGTGATTTAAAAGTGGCTACTACACTACAGACATCCATTTCAGTTAAGTCAAAAGCTGTGATGGCTGTCACTGTTGTTCTGCTAAGTTATTTTAGCAGAATAGCTGACTAACTGTTTATTCTGTGAACAGATTTAGTTGCTGTCTTATTTATGTTAGAAAACACACAAAATTCCCAAGATGTTACTTAGGTGATATTAACATATTTTAATTACAGAAAATGGCTATGGTGAAAAAATAAATTTAGCTTTAGCTAAGACTAGCTGTGGCTGTCTCACTGGCTAGCTTTAGCTTGCGTTAGCTGTGTGTAGTTGACTTGTTTGGTTTTTAGCTGCAAATTAAAAAAAAGCAGTCATGTTTTAAAATGTTATGACTGTTATTGACTAAATGTGACAGTTATTGAGTAAATATGTAGTTACATCATTTTGGCTTTGTTGACAGTATAATGTGTTAAAAAGTTCTACAAACCATTTAATTACCTGTTTAAACAGTTTATAAATACTAGAAAAGTGATTTAAAGTAAAGTTATACTCATAATTTTAAAATTCTTCACAAAAAATATTGCACATGCTGTGTTTGATCTTTGTCATAAATCATCCAAAATATAAGTCAAACCTTTGGAAATGTATAACATTTATTTGCAACAGTACAACTAATGCACTGATACAAAATATTTTGTATTGATGCACTTAATTTATTTAGTGCACTAAAATACATTAAAATTTTTTTTTTATTAATTAATTAATTGATTAATTTTAATTTTTGAATCTGCAATATCAAATGCATGACATGGTTTTTATGTGGATACTGTACGTATGTCCAGGTTTGAAGATCGCGCTGCTTTAGATGGAGGTAAAGATGGCCTGAAAGTGATCAAACAGATTTTGACTCTGGCACCGCAGCTTCTGTCAAATCATGGGTAAGGAACCCCAGTGCTCCAAACACACACACACACACACACACACACATTCACACACACACAAACCCACCTGGGTTTAATTCCTAACTAGGCGTCGGCTTGTCACAGGAACAGCATGTTCTGAGAAACGCATGTATCATGTTGCGCCTTTAATGAGTTAAGCTTTTTAAAAGACTGCTTATAAATACAGTTCCAGACATGGGCCACTACTGTCGTCTCAAGGTCACTTCTTGTAATCCTGTCCCGCTGATAATTCAATTTTAATGCATTTTGTGTTCTTTTTCCGGTGAACAACAGTCATGTTTACTTGGAGGTCGACTTCAGACACCCCCCACTCATTCAACGATGGGTGGAAGTGAACATGGAAGAGATGCATTATGTGGAGACACGGCACGACATCACAGGCAGGTCTGTCCACAGAACCCCTTGACTTTTACTGGGCATCATTAAATCATTTTGTCATCTTTAACCTGCTGTGACTTCATTTTGAAGTTGTACACACGATGATCTCTTAAGCTCTTTACTGTCTGACTTCAAATTAAAACGCTACACTGAGAAAATCTTAATTACAAATTAGGCTCAGTACACTCCTAATTTGTGGCTCTTTCACATGGCAAATCCAAATTAAGTCCATTAAACTGATTTGTTTGTGTTTCTTAGGCCACGATTCTGCATCCTTCAGCGAGGGAAGTCAAACAAGGACCATAAGCATGACCTGGATTGAGAAACTGAGATCCTATTACGTTGGCTTTCACCCAGGTCGCCAGAGCCTCTGTTCCCCTACCCCCACTGAGCCGCCAAAGCACGCGCTATGGTTTGATCAGTCACAATTCACAATATGCAGGATCTCAGATGAATGTCATGTCACTGTTGCACTTTTAATCTGGTTACATTTGTGATCACATCCTGCACCACAATAAAAAATGTGCGACACGGCACAAAAGCAGGCTCAAAGCTGAAGGTAATTACCGAGGCTTTTCTTAGAACCCTCCCTCTCAGAATCTCACCCTCCTCCCAGGAAGCATTCAGTAGTTCTGTGAATTCGCTGATGAACAGTCCTCCCCTTTGCTTGTCCACTCGCTGACTCAGATGCAGGCTGTGCGCATTGTTGAGCAAAAACACTCACAATGTGGCCTTTACTTCCTCACAATCTGCAACCCTCGCATACTTAAAGCTCAAAGGCCACAAGGTCTTTGTGTTGCGAAGACGATAAAAAGGCTGAAAATATTTTGCAACAAAGTGTCACAAGAGCAGTCATCATCTGGTGGTTTATAATGATGATTATGACGATGTGTGTATTTCTCTTCCCCCTGTGAGTAGTACGTGCATCTTAAGCAACATGAGAAAAGGATATGAAGGACACCGAGTTTGACTCCAGTTGCTTATTTTAATAAAAAAAAATGTACACATGTAAAAGGTAGAAAAAATGTCTTACTGAGAAAAATAAAATGGCATGAAAGATATCTCGATGGAATCGGTGTCAGGAAAAGTATGTACATCCTTAACTGATGAGGGTTAAATGGATATGGACAATTTCCACATTCATCATAAAATAAGTGTAGATTACAGTACTGAAGTTTGCTCACAAGTCCTTCTCTGGGCTTCTCCACCACCCAGTCCTTGACAAAGTCTGAAACCAGGCACGTCAGCGTTTACTGAATTTGTACATATTTCGTCAGCAAAAACTTGACCCTGTGTCCAGTATATCCAGTGACTGGCCTCCAACTGCTGGAGCAGCGACGTCATTTACAGGCACTGTGGACCTGTTGTAAGTCAGATGAGATTCAGTCAGAATAACGGACTTGAGGGACCCCCTCATACCTTGAAGGGATAGTCCTGAATGTAACGCAGTAAGGGCTTTGGGAGTGGTAGCTGGTCAGGGCAGTCAGAGTGTTTGTTAATGACAAGACGTGTAAGGTGCTGTAAGGAGGGGAGGCCCTGCGGCTTGTACACGGCCCGCTTCAGTTTTAGTACCACAGATGTGTCCTGAACTGTCTGCTGAGATAGTTTCGAAGGAGCCTTCTCCTCCACCTTCCCCTCCTCTGTTTTCCTTGCTGGTCCCATGTAGTGCTGCACTAGGCTGGGCACGCTGGGGAAGGATGACAGGTTGGGCCGGGCTGGGGAGCTGGAGTCAAGCAGAAACTGGGCACCACTGTACTGGATCCGAATACTCGTGGGGCCGCGTGCCGTCCTGACTGAGAGGGTCAGCATGTACAGAGGGTGGCTGCTGTCCCGTACCAGAAATGCTCCCTCAGATGCCTCTTGAAGTGCAGCGTGGGCCTGAGCCGCAGTAACAGCTCCCCAGTACCATCCTACACAAACAAATTCCCAAATATTAGTCACTCATAACAGTCAAAGGATGTGCTGTCCTTTCCACTGTCCTGTATACAACTTGGTTTTAACAGTTAACAGTCCACAGTTAAGCAGTTCAACTAAATATCCTAAAATATGGAATGAAACATGCCTGGAACAGTTTGTGACTTTCCAAGAATCTAATTTGTTAGTTTCATTGACTGTGAATTTTCATACCGTACCCGAATTTTCTAGATAGCAGAAGTTGGAATTTTCATACCGTACCTGAATTTTCTAGATAGCAGAAGTTGCTCGCAATTGCCCGCAGATCCTTCGTGGGGTCCCATTGTGGAGGGGTGCTTTGAAGGCAAGGGGTAGGAGGTACAGTTCCTGCCCGCATGCCCCGTGGGGCTTCAGTGGACGGAGCAGCGGGCAAAGAAGCTCTAAGACTGGAAAAAAACATTGAAAATGTGATTTTTATTTGGCATTAAAAAAACAGCAGGCTTAACTCTCCCACACAATGCAGGAATCCACATGATGTTACTTGCAGTTCATTGTTTACTGCGACGACACAGAAGAGGAATAACAAGAGGAATAGGTGGTCAGTTCACTGTCCATTTCCAACTTGAGATAAACAAAATGTGAATATTTAGTATCATTTTCGATTGTATTCTCACATTGTCAATGAAATATGATTTCATGACATATTTTTGCAACATTTGTTTTGTTTGTTGTTAATGGCAATCTTGGCCAGGACACTCTTGAAAATACCATATTAATCTCGGTCAGGCTTTCCTGATGAAACTAAAAATAAGTACATAATAATTAGTACTATTAGTACATAATGTAAAGATTCTGATGAAGATCTCTTCAATTACTTTATAATTTGCTCAACAGGCTTTTCCATTTGGAATTTGAAGACTTGTTGGTTCTGACCTTTAGAATACAGGGATACATTTTTAAGACTTAAATTTAACTTTTACAAAAAGTGAAAGTACTTTAACCTACTATTACAAATAGAATATGTTTTTAACTCTCACAACCACAGAGAAAACACAAAATCAACTCACCTTGGTATACAGAGAATCATGCTATTTGAATCCTTTGGGCTCAGATCCGGTCAGTTTTTCTTCTTCAGAAAACAAGCCTGAGACATGAATAAAGACGAAACACACCTCTGCCAGACACTAAGCATTCAACATCGGTTTGATATGAATAAGCCTGTTATAAGCGGTTTTCAGAGGCGAAGAGCTCCGCGTTCCCAAATAGGGTCTGGTCCTGTACTTTTTAAAAGAACACTTGATGTAAAATGCAAACAGCAAAAAAGTAGAATTCGTTTTTTAAAAAAACGTGTATAAAATCTATGTAGCAGCGATTTGGAGTGTTGTGTGTCGCCAGAATGGGATCCAAATGTGTGAAGGACAGAGTGTATAGGCTTGGCTTTTAAAATTTACCATTTCCTAGAAGTCTATTCTGAGAACTCTTCAGAGCACCGGCGGCTGTGACGTCACGCCGCCCGAGCGACGCACCAACCACTGCCGGGTGTTTCGCTTAGTGACAGCGGACGGCTCTCTTCAGTTTAAACGTACAAGGTTCTGTTTTTACGCGTAATTTTCGTGATAAACGTGACGGAACCGGTCCCTTTTTTTCTTCCCCGGCTCGTGTTTTGCGGTCGATCTCTCCGGCCGTTTCACCCGGCGGCTCCTGCCTTCGCTGAACAGGCGCTCGCTCCCAGGAATCGCGCGGCAGCTTCTCCCTACCCGCTTTCCAGGAATAATTGCTGGGTTGACTCCGCCCCGCCGGGCGGCCCTGACAGAGCCTTCATTCTGGGAATTCACCGCCTCGACATTAAAGATAATAGGACTGCACACAGGCTGTTTCCAGTAATATAGATTCCCCTCGATCCTGGTGGAAAAACACGACGAGAGCTTTCTCGGAGGTTTGTCGGAGTAATTACGCTTCAGAGGGCAAGTTGTTATTCTGACAATAAACTGAAGAGTGGGTTGAATTAGCCTACCGCTGATCCACGTATAATGACATTTTTTGCACAGCTCGTTGGTTTCACTGTCTAACCCTTACTTTTATATTGGATTATGGCTGATTAGGCTAGTTAAACCATGTGTTTCCAATTTTGTCCACGGTGAAGATTGTAAAGTGTAGGGCCACTAAAAATTTATTTCTGCTCATGTATCTCGCCTGACATGGCTTGAGAGTCTTCTCAGGAAACCCCACATTTCCCATCTGCTCAGTATCGTTCAGAAATGATAGAATCAGGGTCAGTCCGGGCCTAAAATACTGATAGCCTGTTTCATTGTCACCATATTGTTATGAATCAGAAGAACATCCTGTTCAGGGCATTAATCAAAATATTTATTCCAACAATAATTTGAGAGATCACCTTTTCTCTCTCTCTCTCTCTCACACACACACACGTAGGTCGATCAGTATACTGGATTCAAAGTAAAATATGCTGTATCATAATCATGGCCATATCCAGGAGAGCCTGCAAATCCCTAATAGCCGAATCTCATCTGTTCCAAGAAATCCTGAAATGAGCCCTTCGCTTTTTCTAAGAAGTCTTGTGGACTTTATCTGTCCTCTGGATGAGGTTGAACAAATACTTTAAAAAAAGAAAACAAAGCACAGACATGAAAGATACCATAAACTCTGCCTGTTCGAAGAAATTACATTCCTCACAAGGTTTATCGAACGTGATGTTTGAACACCTGATGCAATAGAGCATTTCTAAGTGAGAGTTGTCTTGTTATTTATTTCAGTGCTTAAAGAAAGGACACTTTTGCCTAACGTACATGTGACTTTAGGGGGATGTTAATATTAGAGGGATAGGCAGGGAAATGATCAAGAATCTAAGGATGAAAAATACTGTACAAAATGTCTCAGCTCTGTGTTCCCCTTCAGGCCTATTTTGTTTTTTCTTTCCTCCTTTTTCCTTTTTTTGCTTTTCATGGTATTGAGTAACTACATTTGAGCAGATGATTGCACTCACAGCACGATGCAGTGCGGGAAGGCCAAAACCATGAAATTATAGACACCCGCCTAAATTACACACCGCGGTTACTGTATTTGTGGAGATGCTTTTGGGTTAAAGCTGCATCAAAGATATTTTCATTATAGATTAATCTACTAGTAATTTTCTTTTTATTAATTCTTAAATTATTTTACTCAATCAAAAGTGAGTAAACAGCAAAAAATGCCCAATGCTGTCTCTTAACCCAAAGTGACATCTTAATATGTTTTGTCTTAACAACCAGCCATCCTAAACCCAATGTAATGAATGTTCAGTTCACAGCCATGGAAGACGAAAAAGTGCAGCAAATATTCACATTTGATGAGCTGGAAATACGAAATTTCCGGTTATAAACTAATATCAAAATAGTTTGCCAATGGGCTACTCCTTTAAGCTCTAGTTCGACTTGTCATGCATACTTGCATGAAAAGCAGGTTGGCTCTGTTTGACGTCACTGTAAGCCATGAGATTTCCAAATATTTTCCCTAACAAATTATCCAGTGATCCAGTGCGTACCTTTTATATTAAATACATACATTAGACCCGCGTGTGATTTTTTTTGCATCACTGCAGTCATGACATGAATTGATTTTTATTAAGCACAGTTCTTAGCTGCAGGTTTGTTTGTTGTTTTAACCTTGTGACTGATTATGCTTTTCATCTTGACAATAAGTAAAAAAAGATTGAAGTTTGTGAAATCGTCTTTGAAAAAAGATATGGTATGTATTTGGTCCAGTAAGCTTTGTGTCCACAGTGTTTTAATTGATTAATTGATTAATTGATTGATTGAATGATTGGTCGATTGATTGAGATATTTATTTCAAGTATGTAAAGAACAAGAAGAAAAAAAACAAAAAATTTAAATAATGTTCAGGTACAGTAACACCTTCAGGGTATATCACACTTTTGTTTTCGAACAGTTTTTGAGGCTTCGCACCGATTTAAAAAATTAAAAAAAAAAAAAATAGATATCTCAAAATGGCAATATGTATGAATGGAAACCTCTTTGTCCATTCATTTGATAAAGCAGATCAAATTAAGAAATGCATTTTGTCATTGTTCTTGTAACAAAAAGTTATTTTATGTAATTTTTTTGCAAACCAAGTTATTACCAGCAATTTCCTACTTTTGTTTTAATTTTTCATATAAGAGCACTACTGCATGTCAAACAAATATTCTGCAAAATGTTACATTTTGTTTTTTCGTTTTCCGAGATCTCATCTCACCACCTCCGAGCACAAGTTTATTTTAATCATTTCCAGCCTTGACTAACTCCTTTATCCATTGTGCTGCATTGCAGGACAATAGTGCCTCTCAGCACTGCACTGTGCAAAGCAACATCACACAGACCACATATTTGTGTACTGATGCCTTAAATATACTCAGATTTTCCTGTGTAAGCACGCTACATACCCAAACTTACTAAGAATTAGTAAGTGGACTGATATTTGGCACACAATGAATTACTAATGTCCTCCTCCAAACTGGAGACAAACTGAGTGGTTTCCAGAACATTCTAAGAAAAACTTTATTTGCCTGGAATCACAATCGTAAAACTGTCCGTTGTATTAAAAAAACCCACATTTATCTGCAGAACTTTGCTTCTAGCGAGCAAGTCAGTTTGGTTTATGTAGCGCCAAATCACAAAAAAGTTGTCTCAAGACACTTTACATATAGATTAGGTCTAGACCATATTCTATGATTAAAATATATTAAGTTTTTTTAGAATCCAACAGTTGAAAGCGATTCCCCTGGCCTGAAAAGACCCGCTGAGTACTGTAAATATATATTTCTTTGACAGCACAATTTTGAAATGTGATACTAGTTTTTAGTCATAGCAGTGTGGCTGTAGATTGATTGTTGAAAAGTCAGTTGAGTTATAGTCGAGCGCTTTGATCCAGACTAAAGCAACTATTGGACTGATTTCCATGAAAGTAAATGCAACATTCATGATCCCCAGTGGATAAATCCTACTGAATTTGGTGAGTCACTGACTTTTCCTCTTGCACCATCATTAGGTTGACATTTGCAATTCTGAGTAAAAATATCTCAACGATTATTGGATCATCATAAAATTTGCTAAATGGATTCATGCTTCCCTCAGGGTGAATCATGATAAATTTGGTCATCGCAGAACTTCTCCATCACTCAGCAGGTCAAAGTTTTCACTTTCCCAGCAAAATATGTTAAAATGTATTTAGTGTAGTTCTCAAATTATGTATGTTAATTATTTTGGTGAGTTCTCCCTCAGGGTCCCCATGAGGTCAAAATCTGACATTGTCCAGTACTTTCTTTTTTAACCAAACACCTGCAAAACTAATGACATTACCATTATCGCCTTAAAGGACCATACCAATGTCACATAGACCCTATTCATTTTTCATAAAATAGCTTTATCAACCAGATGTCGTGTTTGATTACATTTTGTCC
>JAQFJA010000012.1:13118011-13130799 GCA_029874485.1 Naso brachycentron | reverse complement strand
CATGTTATTTTTTTTTTTTCCCAAAAAGCATTTGTACTAGCTAGTGTGCATCCGTCTCAAAAGATTTGACCCGCAGGTTACTGAATGTATAAATATCATGGTGTGTTTGAAACCTTCAGTTTTAAGCGCATTATATTTTAGCTTGTAGCTTTTCAAGTCAAGTGAATTGGGAGGAAAATTTCGAACACCTCCCCTTTGTCACAGAGGCGTGTAACCTTGTTTTGTTGAACACACTGACAACTAGACTTTACATCATATATTGAATCTTGTGACAAAATCACTTAAAGTATTTAATGGGAAAAATAATCAGATTACAAAAGAGACTTGAAAAGAATCTGATTTTTGGATTCTAGTAAATCCTTTTGCTAAAGCTGTCCCCTGACCACTTAAATTCTTCTTATGACCTCTTCTGAGGGTCCCACCCCCTAGCCTGGACACCATCTGTTTATAGTTTAAAAAAAAAAAAAGAAAAAAAAAGAGTTCCCAGCTTATGAAAAGGGGGGAAACACGACTGGTTTGAAAACATTTTATGCCTATCAAGGCCACTACAGCCATGTTTTAGGTATAAATTGTAGTACAGCGATGGTTTCCAACCTAGGGGTCGGGACTCCTCAAAGGGTCCCAAGAAATTCAGAGGAGTCACTAAATGATTAAATGTTTGCTGAGATAAGAAAGGAAAGCTGTGCTTATCTTATCAAACTAAATTAAATTTGTATGGTTTTTTTTTGTGAAGACTGGACACTTTCACTTCTACAGGCCTCTAAAAGTCCTTCAAATCTGACTGTTCAACACACAAACAACAACAACAAAAAAAACCCTGTTTACAACTCATGTCCACTTAAAGATCATAGCATGTGCCTCGTGGTCACATTGTTTCATTTTATGGGGTCAAACCTCAAAGACACTGTAAACAGCTGTCATGGAAGATGATTCCTTGTGTTGAGAACACTTTTTTTTCTCCAGATGATTTGTTGACTATCCGTTTTTAAATTAAAAAGCTCTGAACAGTTCCCCAACAGATTTTGTAACAGTTATTTTAGCTTGGATTTAAAGCAATTGACCTGCCGCTATATGCTGTTAGTTGAATCATCATCGATCAATCAATCAATCTTTATTTGTAAAGCGCTTAATCACATCTGATCATCATGATCATGAAGTACTTTAAAACACAAGTTTAGTATCACAGATGATTTACATTTTAATTTCCATTCCTCTGAGGGCTCTAATTCCTGTTTTTGACAGCTCTACTGTGCACGGTTTAGGGCAACTTACCATCTTGAATGCACACCTTGATGAGGCGCACTGCTCCACCTCTTGCCCTGGCCAGTAACTCCCTGAGCTCTGGCGTCACCACAAGTGTGAGAAACATGGCGGGTCAGCAGTCACTTCCTCCCGCCGAGCACTGTAGCAGCAGTGTTGAGACAGAGGAGCAAAAGGCAGAACTGGAGCTCTGCAGCAACAGGCCCAAATATTCAGTCCAGTCAAGAGACAATTGGGTCCAAAGGAAGACGCCTGCTGTATATATATGTCCTTTACTTCAGATAATGTGAGCCAGTTCTGTTCTGACTACTGAAGAGGATCGCTGAGTGTGTCTGGACTTGTCCAGAGAGTGTGTTGGTGTGAGAGAGGACATTGCTCAAGTAACTAGGACAGTATCATGTGCACACAGTGAGGGAACCTGATCACCTCTCTCCCAAATTTAGCTCCCACTGACTGACAGTCCAGCCCTGGGTACTGGCCCATGAAACCCCCCACCATGCAACAGGACCTACAATGGAGGAAGACTACGACCGGCAAACCTTAAAACTAGAAGATCTCTGCACTGCTGTTTCAACAGTGACACACATACCTTCTCATTTTAACATGTATTGTTTCAGCAAAAACACAGACATTCTGAAGCTTTTTGTGAATTACAAATGACAAAGATTTTGGCTGAGGTGGTTAAAAAAAGCGCAGAGGTTTCTTACTGAAAAATTTTGCTTTGGAAAGCTTTCACAACTTACTTCACATGACAGCTGTGATGGTCAACAGATTGTGTAATTGTGTAAGATGGTTTTGATGTCATGAATCACGTGGCCATGCTGACAGTATTTATTTGTTAATCTCAGACCCACAAATTTAAAACTGGTATCTGGGGTTTCTAATACCTGCTGCCTAAAATTAGATTTTTAAAATTAATGTAACACCTGAAAATCAATTTATACTGACAACTCATAAACAAAACAGCTAGAAAAGAAAAAGCCATATAAATGAACTATAAATTAATTGCAAATATTTATTTTTCTTTCAATTATTTACACTTAAAAATAATTCCTTTCAAAAAATACTATAAACACAACTCATACAGCAGCAATGATGTATAGAGTTCAATACATCATCTTGTGATTTTTGCCAGTTTACACGGACTTCCTCAGAGTGAACTGAGACAAAACCAAAAACTCATCTCAGAAGGTTTGAACAGATTCTATCATTTAAAAAAAAATCTGTGGCTGAATCAGATAGTATTTCTTGCAACACTGGATCTTTCAATTGTGTGATATGCATGTACACACACAAAAACATAAAAAAGCTGATGCAACCAACATTGTACAAAGACATGGTTTAATGTTAAATAGAAATATAAAAAACAAATAAACAAATTATCTGTTTCTGCAAACTACTTATTTACAATTTGAATGAAAAAGGTCGCGTTTCCTGTGTAATCGAGCTGGCTGTGCTGCCCCCTGCTGGTGTCTTCAACAGATGCCTTCACTCAGCTGTAATCAGTCATCGATGGTAGGAAGCCAGAATGCCTGAATGATGACAAAACATTCAAATTATTCAATCACATTAGAATCATTTCAAGCTTGCCCATGTTTCTGTGTGAAATTTCCCAGTGCTCGCCTTCTTTTTAACTTGAACAAAAAGCAAAAGTTCAATTTTTGATTTAAGTCATTACGGACACCAAGGGTATCTGAATAACCAAATAATAAAATGATGTAAGAATGTGACAATAGAAGAAGATTAAAAGTCAGTGAAAAGCTCAACTGATTGACATCACATTACATAAACATGTTATAGTGTTGACACCCTCTATTCTAACATGTTAAACCAGCTATTGCAGCTTCAAAGGTAATCATTAAGCAATCTACTTAGGCAACCCTTTCAGTTTACATTGCTGCCTTCACTCACCATGTTGGAGCAGGCACTTGCAAATGTCATGAATTTGGGGTTGAACTGCAGGCAGGTAATTGGTCCCGTGTGTTTCCCGTCTAGTAAGGCCACCTTCATACCGCTCTCTGCATTCCATACGTGGATCTTTCCATCCTCAGAGCCTGAAATACAGGAACAAACATTCTATTAAAACATGACTGGCACTGTTACATGGTGTCCAAGTCCTGCATTCTTTTAAAAATACTTTCATCTCGCAAAATAATTGAATTTGTGAGACATTTCACAGATTGATTGGCCTACTGTTCAATGAGCATCTTTGTGTTTAAATATGTTTACTGTGTGCTATGCAGCATCACTCGGATTTAAATAAATGTTTGTACTTCATGTCATTGCTATTCTTTCTCTGTCAGTGTATGGTTTTAGTATAATTTAGAAAATCAACTGACTTGAGACTTGTTATATTTTTGATAAAGTCAAACCTTTGCTGTAGTTCCTTGGGACAAATAGTGAAACTACTTTCGACATTAAGGCAAGAATGTGCCAGATGGGGATCTTGACTTACCAATCATAACAAACTGGGAGTCTGGAGTGAATGATGCTTCCAGTGTCACACCTTTACTGTTGTTGTAGCCCTGAGGATAAATGAAGAACAGTGTCTATGAGTGACAACCTTCAGCACATTATAATCAAAACAGGTTTTGATTATGTGGACATGTTTTGAGTGTGAGTTTTTTCAAATGGTCTGTTTTCTTTTCAAGTAACAAATGTTTCCGAACATGTGTAATGATGAGTCGTCTCTTACCCCAAAGGAATGTAACACAGCACCCTTAAAGGCATCCAAGATGCGAAGGGCTCCACCGTTGGTAGAAAGAAGAATTAGTTTTCCATCATTGCTAAACTTAAGTCCTGTCCACTCACATGTACGGTCATACTGAAGCTTGAAGGTTGCAAAGGGACCCTGTTCAGAAGGATAATAAATATTTTTCTCCAATTAAATAAAGCTATTTACTTCAAATACTGACATACAAAGATAGAAACACTTCTTACCTTGTCAAACGACCGCAGGTCATAAAGTTTAACCATCTCTGAATTTATTCCAGCAGCAAAAATAAGACCCTCTGGATCGAAGGAGCACACTGGTTTCCCTTGCAGGTGCATCAGTCCCTGAAATTTACAGAAGACAAGCAGAGGTTAGTATATTTTCTTCCCCAATCTTTTCCAATTTACACATTAGTGCGGCACAATGGATCCTCAACAAATTGTATCAAAAGGTACTTACCTGGCAGTTAGGTGACCGTAAATCCCACAGTCTGATTGTTTTATCTAATGAGCCAGAAATAAATGTGTCATCCACAGGATACATGGAGAGAGATGTCACTCTAGTCACAGACAAAGACGCAAAAATGAAAAAAATGAGAACAGAGGCACTTCTAACTGAACCCTCAACATCAAATAAAGGTACCAACAGACCAGCACAAGTCCAGTCCTCACCTTTTGTTATGCCCAGGAAAGTAGCGAATGTATTTGTTGTCATGGAGGGACAGGTACCGTATAGTATCTTGAAGAATGATAACATAAAAACAAAATGACCATTTCATGTCAAACATGATAAGCAACAACAAGCAACAAGCTAGCATTCAAACAGGAAGTTGATTACAGGTAGGTCTGATGAGTTGACTCAACCGTAGGCAAGGCAGTCACTTGTACAGTTAGCTCCTGTATGGGGCAGAATCACAGACCCTCAAACTGTACAAACAACTACCTCAGACCACAGTGAGCAGTGACGTCCCACGACCCAGCAGCAGTCCACAGGTGTATGGCATCCTGTAAACACCAGGTACTGGCCGTTGTCCTGACAGTCCAACCAGTGAAACATATTATCATGCTGATGCGACTGATATCTGAAGACAAGATGTCTTTTACTGCATTACAGTGAAGCAATCTAATTTTCTAAATGGATATAAGAGGTTTAGCAGAGTTAAAAGGCATAAATATTACTTTTATTTGCTTTGCCCTATATTTCTGTTGATAAATGGCCACTCTTATCTTATTACCTTTACATACATTAAATCAGAAAAGTATGTGATTGATTACTTAATATGCAATAACAACATTATCATGATGAGCACAAACCAAAATTTCATGCTACATTACCGAATAAAACTACAAGTATTTTATTTTTTAAATCAACATACCATCGATTTTGTTGGAACTGTAGACCACAGTGTTTGCAGCATGTGTGTATCTGATTAGATCCACTCCATACTTTTTACTGTAGAGAGTCCTCTTGGGTCTGCCATAAATTAGATAATGTGAGAGGAAAAAAGAGACAGTGAATTAATGTAAAAGACAACTATATTCACTATTAGCGACGTTTTAAAAAGTAGTCCACAAAAACAGTGGCTATCAGTTTGAAATTGCTTGTTTATCCCGCAGTAAAATCCCAATTTACTCTGTTTACAGAGTAAAAGGAAAAAAGAAACATTCGTTCACATTTAGAACGTTAAAACCGCAAATGATTTACACTTTTACAACAACATTAATGACGTAGAGAATCAATTACCAAAATATCACTGATCTATTAATCGTTATAACGCGTTTTGAAATAATAACCCATTATCAAAACAATAAACAATTTCCAGTATTTTTTAAGGTAGTAGCAAACGAGTTCCACTGACATGGTTTTTAACGTTTATCACTGTAACCTTTCAATTACAGTAACGTAATTTTGGGGGGTTATGCTTGATTTCTAACAATACAATAACATAATGTTAGCACAATACTTGGAATACAGTTACTGCATTTTTTTACAACAATGTCGTAGCATTTGTGTTGCAGCCGTTGTCACATAAAAGAAACTGTACATCTCAAAACGTTACATTCGTTGCTGAATACCATGGCACTGCAGCAGGCCTCGCTAGCTAACATAGCAAGCAGCTAACGTCAAAAACAATAAAGTGAAATGATTAAAAACATTCTTACTTTCCCTCTTGGCAGTCGTACAGGACTAGTGAATCGTCATCGCTACTGGAAATAATTGTTTCGCCGTTTGAACTGAAATCGAAACAGTTGATTTTGTCTGAGTTTTCTCGAAACACCTTAGCAACTCTGAAGCTCCGCAGCACATTGTCCGTTAGCTTCATGATGGCCTCTGTCTGACTGAGGGGAAGCAGGCCCTCGTTTTACTATAAAATCGGGTTACAGATGTCCCTTATGGTAATTCGAATAAATATATAAACTATAATGGTGTAAACACTGTTTTTTAAAGAGGTATAGTTCAAAAACAACGACGAAAGCCCGCCTGTAATACTTCTGATTCACAGGAGTTAAGAGGGAGGGAAAAGCAGCACCGCCTTCGCTAAGTCGGTGACGCGCATATTCATCCGGCACGCGCGTTGGTTGGAGACCACGTAGGTTGAGTAGTTATCGCGATAGTTGGTCTAGAGCTGTAGTGGTTTGTCAACAAGGCATGTAAGTAACACTAGTAGAAACCACAAGGAATAACTGCATATTTTCAAACAGTAATATTAAAAAAGAGCTCACAGAGGCATAACTGTCGCCCGCATCCAACTGGAAAAGTTCTTCCTCCATTTATTTGTGTGAAACAGCGTTAGCTTCTGCCCCCTGGTCCAGCACTCTTTGTCACAGTTAGCGGCTTGTGTTTACGAGTCGAGTTTGTTTTCTGTCAACTTCGAGGTTTTTCACCAGGGTTGAAAATGGACGCAGGAGTGAAAAGTAAAAGAAAAACGGCAAGAAGTTTGTCCTCAGGCCTAAGGTATGAACCAACTTTCTCGTAGTTTGACAGAGATCGACGGTTATATACAGTAGGCCTATAGTAAAATATAGGCACATGAAATACATATATTTTTTTAGATTTAATCAAGTAACATTTGCACTTTAAGAGTAGGTGATACGGATAAAATCCAATATTACGAATTATATATAGGCTGTAATCATATAGGATGATAAATGAACCTGGACCAAAATGTACCATCAAATATAATTTGTGTGAGTAGCTGCTATTTCTACAAGTGAGAGAACAATGCACAGGCTTACATGCCTCTTTGACATGACTGGGACTCAAACAGAGCATGAATGCAGGTGCTTTACAAATAACCAGTGTGCACGTGACATTGGTGCAAACCGGTTTCAGACTGTGTACACTTTGAACTTTGCAGAAGCATGAATGGCTCCAGAGTCGGTCAGATACTTTTCTTATGTGTCTATGTTAATATCAGCACATCATCAGCTTCTGGTATCTGGTAGCCTTTTCTTTTGTTCGCAGTTGTGGGGACAAAAAAACTGGCACAACTACAGAATTAAACAGACAGCTAGATGGCCAGTGGTTTAGTGTGTCCTGTGGTCCATTCAAGTCAATCATTATACACAAGGTACACAACTCAAGTTGGTATCTAGTCAGATTTTTTGTGACACTACCTGACTGCTAAGCTGGAGCGCACATACCAGGCTTCCAAAGGATTCCATTAGTTTTACTTCCCATTTACAACTTTCACAGGTAGGCAGCCTCTTTGGTCTCGAGAAAGCTTCAGTTTAACAGGGAAATATATGACTTGTTTAGGATGACACCAGCTGTTATTTATGTAAGGTTTTGACTGATATAAACACAAAAAGGAGACCATGGAGTGCAGATTTGCCTCTCAGCCTTTAAAAGTGTAATTTTTTTAAATGAGTTGAATAGTGCAATAGCTCTACACCTTATTAACCATGAGTATTTGGGTTTAATATCAAATAACATTTTAACAGTGCTACCTATCATTCAAAGAACTGTACAACTTATTAACTTGGAGCAATAACTACTAGTACTTGAAAACAGATTTGTTGTGGCTACAGCCAATTGTTTTCAGCCTGGATTTGGTCCATAAGCTGTTAGTTTTATTGCTTTAGTGCAATTAAACTTTACCTTGTTGGTGCCGTGTGCTAATAGGTTAAGTTGTGCTAGTGCCTCATGTTGATATAAATTTCCCTTTCAACAGCCCACAAGTCTCTCAGACACCCACAAAAACACCATAAGTGCAAGAATACTTTGATATTTGAGTCCATGCTGCCAGTAAAAATGTGTGTGTGTAATTATGAATAACTTCATATATAGTTGTATCTCAAAATCGTAATTTACACTTGGTTGAGAGGTAAAAGTGGCTTTTATCAAACAAAAAATATTTGTGAATAACTGGAATGTCTCACAATTTTCACTCTGCATGTCACATTTTTATGTGTGGTCTTTGCCATCTTACTAGACTATGACTTGAACTTTTACTCTCTCAGGTAATTTCTTCTGAGACTCACAGAACTGTCCATGGCCCGCGTTCTTTCCCTTTTCCGGCCTCAGCCTTTTCTGGCCCTCGCAAGCAGAAGAAAACCCACATTGTGCAAAATGTCAATGGACTCACGGGCATGCGGGGTGTTTGCAGCTGCTGTTGAAGCTGTGCAGCCAGACACTGTGGTTCGGCAGAGTATAGAGCGCAAGGAGGACACGCTCATTATTGATGGTCACAAATTCACACTAAAAAACAACATGCACTTGGTGGGCTTTGGAAAAGCTGTACTGGGTATGGCTGCTGAGGCAGAGAGGATTATGGGAGATCACTTAGTGAAAGGAGTAATAAGCGTGCCACATGGGATTCAGCAGACATTACGGCAGCATGGAAAAGAGTAAGCAAAAACCTTTGGAAGTGACACCTTCAAGTATTAGACACAAAAAAATTAAGCATCATAATAAATTTCCTTAACTTCCATCACAGCCATCTGTTGTTAAAAGAAAACAGTCGCATCAAAGTAATGGAGGGTGCTAAAAACAACTTGCCTGACGCCGATGCCCAGAAGGCAGCTGAAGGGATCCAGCAGCTAGCCAGTGAACTGAAAGAGGAAGACCTGCTACTAGTACTGATTTCAGGTAAAAATTAAACCCTGTTGAATTTTCTCTACAAACTCACACCCTGAAATGCAAACCTCTAATACAAGGTGGTAAAACTGTGTCTAGGTGGAGGCTCTGCCCTGCTTCCTGCACCCATTCCACCAATCTCGTTGCAAGAGAAACTGGATGTTACCCGCAAACTTGCAGGTGCTGGTGCTACCATCCAAGAGCTGAACACTGTGCGCCGCGCCCTGTCTTTCTTAAAGGGTGGAGGGCTTGCACAGTGTGCTCATCCTGCCAAGGTAACATACTTTTCTTCACATTTCAGCATTATATGAAGGTGGAGAAGTCATTCCAATATTGTACTTTGAATACCCCTCCTTTACTCACATCTTTACAGGTGATTGCATTGATATTGTCTGATGTAATTGGAGACCCTCTGGACCTGATAGCCAGTGGTCCCACAGTGTGGAGTGAGGTGTGGCCTGAAGAAGTACTGTCAATTCTTGAACGTTACAAGCTGCTAAACTCTCTGCCAGCCTCCGTAAAGGATGTGGTTGGGAGACCGCGTCGTCAGGAGAATAAAGATGAATTTGATACATCAGGACATGTTCTCAACGCTGTGATTGGCTCAAACAGCCTTGCCCTTAAGTGTGCAGGGCGTCGTGCTCGAGAGCTAGGTTTCCGCCCTGTTGTGCTTGCGCCAGGAGTGTGTGGCGACGTAAGGTCAGTCTCCAGATTATACGGCCTCCTGGCCCGCTTTGCCTGTTCTCGAGAGGAACCTCCTCCAGAGATTGCTGCTGAGCTGCTGAGGCTGGGTCCCGAAGTAGGTGTGGAGAGCTGGGACCTCTGCCGTACTATGCAGGTTTTGGGTGAGGGGCGTACAGAAGGATGGGGTGCCACATGTCTGTTAGCTGGAGGTGAGCCCACTGTGGAGTTGACTGGCACAGGTCGAGGTGGTCGAAACCAGGAGCTAGCTCTGCGAGTGGGATTGGAGCTGAGAGGCCTGGAGCTACCCCCTAATGGTCCTGTCTTTCTGAGTGGTGGTACTGATGGTCAGGATGGACCCACTGAAGCAGCAGGCGCCGTCACTGATGGGGGTTTGTATAAGGAGGCTCTTGCACAGGGGCTGGACATTGACAACTTCCTTTCCAACAATGATTCTTACACTTTTTTCACACATCTTTCTGCTGGGCAGCACTTACTTGTACCTGGCTTAACCTGCACCAATGTCATGGATGTACACATTCTACTTATTCCACCAATTCCCATAAGTGTAAAATAATTCCAGAACATACAAAATAAAGTTAATTGTCCAGTGGATCTGGACAGGTACTCTGTCAGTTTGACCTGATATTGCTGTACTTGTTTAAATCAACTGTACACAGTTATATTTGGCCCCGTGAAACTTCTTCCCTGGAAAGTCTTCCTTAGTCAATTTTAGTAAATACAGACTTAAGTAATATCCATATTTTTAAAAAACCCAGCAAATTTAATACCACTCAAGCTATTTCTATAAAACTTACCGTCGTATTATCTTCTGACTTTGCAGCTCCTCAGGTACAAACCTGATTCCAAAAAAGTGGGTAAAAATAACAAAGCGGAATGCGTTCATGTTGAATGAACTGTGTTTACCAGCAACGATTTCTTGATGTGTCTCCAAGCCGCATTAATATCTTTTACAAACGTGTTTCACAAAGTGCTGAACCTCACCTCAACCCCGCTTGTGAAGGAGCGAGTGTTTTGAAGATGCCCCTTCGTACCTATTAAATTATCACCCATTACAAACTGACCTGTTTAACCTGTTTTAAAAAGGATTGGTAAGTTATCGCATCCTGTTTTCTTTGTTTTACACCAGATTCAAACTTTTTTTAGAATTGGGCCTGTGCTTCAAGGTTCCTAAAATAATACAACAATTTTGTAAAGTTATTTCAACAAGGACTATGCAGTAAATACACAAGGCATTGTCTTGTACTACAGATGTCTTTACTATTGTAACAGTAGTATAACTTGTCAGTTATAACAGCTTTGTGTATGATGCTTAAACAATGTACATGAAGTATTAAACCCCACTTTGACTGTTTCATGTTTCATTATTTTGCATAAAATTCAAGTGGTTTTAACTAAACTTTTGAAAATATATATTAACAAAATAATGTCAAAATGAAACAAATACATACACAATAATTGGGTGTGTTCACCTTAATAAGTTTGGCCACCTTTAGCTACAATTACAACCTTGAGTGTACCCAGCATGGCTATGTGGGTTTCAGCTCAGTGATGCAATTTTTAAAAAACATTCTTCTTTGCAAAACGTACTTTTGACTTTTTGACTTTTGACGAGGCAGGCTGAAGTGCAGCTTTCATATCCAACTCCAAACTGTCAGTTGGATTGAGTTGTGGACACCTAACTGACTATTCCAGAACATTAAGGTTTTTTTTGTTTTGTTTTTTAGCCTTTTTTGGTGTGGTTTTCGTGCAAAATGTAGCAGTTTCCCTGTATTTTGTGGCATTCATTTTACCCCTATTATCACTTAAAGCTTCAAGGCCTACTGTACAGAAACAAAACCATGTTGTATGACCATGCTTCATGGAGGGTTAAATTTAGATTTTGGATCCCCCACATCTTGTGAAAGTGGTTCTCCTGGAGCAATTGAGCTGCAACAGGGAGAGCATTTGATAAACCAGCTGTTAGCCCTACACTTACAGGTGCCAATGTGCATGTATTATCAGTTATTTTATATTGCAACCCAATTTTAATCAGTTTTAAGATATTTGTTTATACTACTGGTGTTTGCTGTGAGTCAATGTCAAGAAATTAAAATAAGAAACATAAAAAGGTCAAAGGGGGTTCTTTCGACGGGTACTCTGTAACTCCAAGTGCAGTTAAATTTTCACAGAAATATAATGAAATATGTAAGACAAGAACTGCTTCACATGGATGTGAGTTCCAACAGACCATGAAAATCATTAATGTAATAGCAGTGATAGAAATGTCCACTGCAAAGATTCTTTCAAGTTTTCTTTGCACATCATTCACTTACTCCTGTTGATGCAATTAAGGAGAATTTTAAAAAATAATCCATCCATGTGGTGATGTGTTATCTTGTCTTGAGAATGATATCACTTTCTTTCAATCATCTTTAAAATCAAGATCTCATGGTCAGAATGGAACATTCCAGGTCTGCTATCATGTCTGCACCCTTAGTTTACACACAAATCCACCTATATGTTTCAGATTTGTACTTCTTTGGGGTGGGGGTGGGGTTGGAGTTGAGAAACATCTTCATTTAGTCATTTAAACAGAGTAAGGCTCTGCTCAGTGACCAAGGTTCATGGGCAAAACTATACCACAGTGCAATGTGGTGTGTCACTGTTGTTTACCATGAAAAATGGTAACAGAGGTTTATTTAGAGAGTCACCAGAGGATGCCTGCATCTTGAATGCACTGATGATGCTTTATTTTATGCAAAACTTGAGGATGCACTCAATGTCTCAGGGAGATGTCAACTGTCCAGCTCTCACTTGGATAAAGTCCAAAGTCCAACACCATTCTCCTGTTAATCACGATGAGTCTTCAAGGTTTCTCCTGCTCTACTTTCCCTGCAAGGATAACACAATGTTATATAGATATAAAACATCTATGAAACACTTGTACACTTTTCATATCACCATCATTAGTGATGTATTGGCGATACATGCTGCATCTTCAGTTTAGAAAAAACAATTACACTATGCATTCAACTTTGCAAGCAGAAGCAGT
>JAQFJA010000012.1:13070436-13080749 GCA_029874485.1 Naso brachycentron | reverse complement strand
AAAAGTGTAATTAATGGGGTTTAATTGGATGAAAACCTTAAGTAAAATCACTTTTAAAATAAACACACACACTGGGTGGATCTTCCCACCCGACATGAAGGAGTGGCTTGAATCTTTTTAGATTTTCTTGTACCTTCTGTTCATTTTCCAGAAAGCGTGCAAGGTCGTGAAGATCCATGACTTCTTTCTGATTGCTGTAGGAGATCATTATCAAGTAGAGGTCTCTGCGTGTGGAAATCATTTTGTAGAACGAACAGAATTCTTCAAAGCCTAGAGAGCCCTGGTTCTCGTCTGTGTCTGCATCCTACAGATAACAACAAAAGTACTTCATGAGCAAGGAAAAACTCTCCCAGTGTGTATGATTTGAGATAACTGGAGAGAGAAAATGTGTACCTCCACCGAGCCATCAGATGGACATACATATCTCTATCAGCATCAAACATGACAGAGCTTGTTCACAGAAACTATCATCATCAGGACAGGAGGACAGCAGGGTACTGAAGTAAAGCAATATTGCAGTGCAACTAAAGCCATCTGTTCAGCAGTGGCCATATGGCCTTCCTGTGGCACTCTCCTGCTCTGTTCTGCCAAAATACTGTAGATACATATTAGTCTGCTGGCTCGATTTTCATACTTTTCTGTTACTCTTTCTCTGATTAAAATGATGTGAAGGTCACATAATAAATAGGCCTCAGATGTATCAGGGATTTTACACTTTAAACCACTTTTTAAATTTTTTTTCTTTTTCAGCCTCTCTACTTTTTGTTGAAGGTTTGCTTGCTGAGAAGGAGCATTATTATTATACTAAGTTGAAGCTTAACACATTGATTTATTTGGTAGCCATGTAGCCACAATTGATTGAGGCAACATTTCCAGTCAGGAAATATTAGATTAATGTTACTGAAAAGTGTAGAGGTAGCTTTGAAGTTGGGCCATATACCTATGATTACTGACTCATTCACCTTTGTGGATTTAAGACTTACTTGAAACATTTGCCTGACTTTCTGCTTGGGTAAATTCACATTGAGTTTGTGGAGCAGCTGGTGAACCTCTCCAATGCTCAAAGTACCGTCTCCATTTTTGTCGGCCTCAGAGAAAGTCTGCTGTAACCATGTGAGACTGCAGTTAAGAAAGAAACTACAAGAATCATGATTAGGTCACTTCATTTGTTGTCATATTAGTGTCAGCTTGTACAAACTGATGTGTTATTCTCCTCTTTACATGAACTTTAATAAACAGTGATATATTTGTAATAATGGTCATTTAGAGATAAAAAAGCATATGAGAGGCCAGATAAAGGATATTGATCTCGGGTGCGCTGTCTCCGGGCCAAACTGTCTTCATCGCTGATACCAGCCATGAGGTATTTCAGCCCTGTGATCCAGGTACGGGCCTCATCTGCATTGGTGGAGACCAGGTCCAGGGATTTCACACGCTCTCCGTAGTAAATGCTGAAGCAGCAGTTTGGGTCGAAGCGGTTGTCTGCATAACGCCTAAAGATCTCTGACTTTTTTCCCTCGCAGACTTCATGGATGGAATCAATAGTTACTGAAACAGATGATCAATAAATGTAGTGAGGGGCATTTAGAGATATCTATCATTTTAAATGAAATGTTTGTTGGATCAGTGGTTCCAGTGTCTGTAGACTCTATTTGTGCTGAACTACTTCAGATTGCCTGAAGTTATGTGTTAATAGGATAACTTTCATTTATCTGTCTCCCAAAGTCTCATTACTTCAAGTATGAATGTGTGATTCTTAGAACTATAAGGCCTGTTTAAATATAGATCAATATTTGATGTCCAGAAAAAAAATGATAAACAGCAATTCAACTAATCAGTAAATTCTGTTATTGTGCTTGTGTTAATAAAATAAACAATTTGCCTAAGAACAGCATTGTAAGCATGAAACTGCCTAACTACAAACATTTCCTCGAATTTTGCTCTATTTTCACCTCAGCCAAACAATGTCCTCAACCTTTCTGACCTCATACAGGTCAAATGTGAACATCAATGTGTCTACTTTACAAATTTCACAGACAATTGATGGCAAATGCTGAACTCTTTACAGCCTGTTTCCACTATTAAGCAAATGGGGCTCAACCAAACTTTAATGAGCACACAGTTTGATAAAACACACAAAGGAAGGGTTAAAACCAACATAGGTTATTTTGATTGGAAGCATCACTATTGTTGGATGGCAAAATACACAAATAGATTTATGTGCAAGTATCCCCTAAACATGAAGTTCAATCCATGTATTATCAATGTTGGCGATTACTCTCTTGCCATGTGATCACTGAAACAAATGCTGAAAGTTCATAGCAGTAGTAGCTCACTTTTGGCCTTGTCATGTTTTCTGGAGGGCCGCCACCGGATGCAGGACTTGTGCTCATCCAAGTAGAAGAATCGGACAAGTCCTTTCTTCTTTCCCTTGAGCTTGGTCATCTGAGTGCCCGTCTGCATGGTGCACATACACCTCTCCACTGCAGGAGAACATGGGAGAGTCAAGTGGCTGTCCAACTCTACTGGTCAAGCTTGTTAGAGATCTACAGGGGATCATTAGTCATGCATTTACTGCTAACATCAGAGGTAACTTGTGCAGATCAAATATTAAGTTTACAGTATGTGAAATGTAGCATATTGGTGACTAGGCTTCTTATTACATAAAATTTTAAATTATAAGTATTGCAAATTTTGCTGAGAAGATTTGTTATATGATATATAGCTGTATATATAGTATATATAGTTGTACATGTGTTATGTTTACGTGCAGGAAGACATTATGACAACTAAACGAATCCCTGAGGCAGCCAAGACAAGAGGTTTACCATCAAGCACTTGTTTATGAGATTATAGGATACGTCACAGGGATTGAAATAGCTGTTTATGTGTTAATGATATGAAGCCAATGGGGGAAAAGATACACAACCATGAAATGATCTCTAACATTCAAATCAATGAGTTATCGGCTGCATCACAAGGATTTGAATTATTTGTCCGGCCTTTTCTTTGCTTAGATTTCCGGCGATTTTAAACGGCTTCTGTGTCGTGCTTGTACTAAAAAAGCAAGTCAGATACAACAGTTTTTTTGTAGTATTCAGGTCAGGGTGAAATAGTGTGATTGTTTTGCAAACTGAGAGCAGGTAACCTACGTTTGTAATCTGAGGCTCAGATGCATGTGACGCAACCTGGCACATCATTCAGGCTAATCCTAAAGGATTGTCTACTGTCCATATGCCCGTTATCTACTCACAGGCTTTCTTGCAATTCTGTCCTGTAGTGTTGGAAATTCACACATTCTAGATCCAGGAAAATACCATGATTCAAAGCTTCAAATCATCAGATACTGGTTTTAAAATATCGTATTCATGTTGTATTTGTCCAGTTAGAAAAATGACATAAAATTGTAGTAGCTTGAGGGCACTTCTGCTAAACAACCTGTCCAGATTTTGTTGCAGTTTGCTTTTCTAAAGGCAACATTATTTAATGAGCCATTGGTGAATCTTACCTATCTGACCCAACCTCCATTTCGGCTGTGCGACCACGCTGCCACCAATCCAGAAAAACTCCTCTGCAAGTCTGGAGATGGATGCTTTCTGCCAGAGTTTTGGGGAGCTCATAATGGACTGGGTGGAAGAATTTAAGGGACTCGAAGCCTGTTTGGCCTGATGAAGGGAGCTCTTAGCTAGTGAGGGGGAGAACACTCCTGCTGACAGAGATCCTAAAGATTGGAAGTTGGTCGTCTTGGGTGACATAGAGAACAGTGGTGGGTTGCCACTCAGCCCTGGAGACAGAGGTGCCATCGCTGGGGTGCTGCTCATCCCTGAACTGTACATTTGAGTCCGGCTGTCCTGTCCCATTCACACCGCATGAACCCACCTCCCCCTCAGTCTGCTGGGCTCCTCAGCAAAGTTTGTTTATAGCACAGCTTCTCACATGCAGATTTTAGGGTGTCAGCATGTCCTCTTCTTCCAGTTAAAGTCTTCTGACATGGGGTCGAGGAACAGTCTTCCCATCCTGAAGGTTCATTTTTTGTCATGCTGTGTCCACTGCTCCGGTGTGGCAGCCATAGATTCTTCTGAATTTTTTTTTTGTGCGCCGAGGGGAGACTCGCAGAGAAGGAGAGTGCAACACGTGTCGGACACTAAATCTTCCTCAAGCTGTAATCCTGGAGTGACTTCAGCCTTGTTTTCATGGAGGGATTTTCACGCAACCAGTAAGCCTCTGAAGAAAGAGAGTGGGACGTTGTGCAAATATTTACTTAACTAGTTGGCAGTTCTGATCATTAAAGAAAATCGGAATTGTAGTAGATTTAATAGACTGCTAGACAGACATTATAATGATTTAAGGTCAGAGTCTCAATGGTGATTTAGCTCTTAACAAGCTTGAAGTTTCCAGCCTTTGACTGTGTACAATGATTTCCCCCTAGAGGCAACTGTGTGACATACAGCAAACGTATTTGTACGTATGGAATGTACATCATGTTACAAGGAGATCCAGTAATTTAAAAAAAAAATCCTGATGAGTAGAGTAATTACAAAAAAGCCTATTTTTGTGACATCATTTCACTTTTATAAAGCTCTCACATTGCCTTAATTTTGCCTGCACAGAGGAGACTGTCTCACTCTGTACTCACTGCAAGTTCTGTTGCACCTGTTAGGGTGGGGAAGTCTGTTTGCATAGCTCCATCTAATTTTAAAGTAGGCTACATAGCTATGCAAAGATCTAATCAGCCAGTGTATGTGAAAAAAACTGTTTGGGGCCTATAAATCCATCTAAACAACAACTAATAAACAGCAGGTGTGCCAGCTGATTGTTTGGCTCTTCCAATTTGGCTGATGTCACAACATTACGTTGTTTGTAAGAGAGACCATTTTTTCACAGGAGACTTTGCGTGACAGCATGAACAGTAAACAGTAAAGTTAATGAAGATTGATCTGGAAACAGATGAACTGGAATGCATGTGGCTACAGCTCCGTCCCACCAGACTGCCCAGCTCAGTATCCACAACAGAAACCATCTCACAGACTACAACTGAACAGAACGGCTAGCTGAAATCTCTGGAGTCTGCTGTTGTCTGCGCATGTTTATGTGCTGTACATCATGTGTTTTTGTGTGATGTACATTTAATTGCATTTGAGGCACTTACGGAGGCTATTAAGTATGTTGTAAGTGGATGGCTGTTTTTGGAATGGGTGTGTGTGAGCATGGGGGCATATGTGTATATTTGATATGTATATTTTCAAATCTTTTCAAGGGTTATGGGCCAGACATTCTATTTTTCTAAACGGATGTAAATTCTGCTTTTTTATTCAGCTGTTTAATTAACTGTGAGCACGTATTCAATAAACTTAAACTCAAACTCAAACTTGGCAGCTTCAGTTTTACTGCCCTCATGTTGTCTGTGCTGACTGTCAGACCAGCATGGCTGACTGGGACATTCGTATACAACAGATCATTTGAATTTTATCAGTGACATCTGTGGTGTTGCTATCATGACAAGTCCAAATGTCTGATTTGAAGGTCTATGTAAAATTTGCACATATCAAGAACTAATACTCTCAACATCATATGAACAACTTCACTTCCTTGGTTGCCTTGAGACCACATATCAAATGCTTCCAACAGCTTTATCAGCCTCACTGAAGCAACTAAACAACCATCTGGCACATCTGGTATTTACTAATAGTTGTATTTACAGTAACTGTCCCTTATGATATCATTCAACAGGTCTGTTTTTCAGAATATGATTTATATGCTAGTTGTACACACTGTTTCCCATACCAATAAAGCCTTATTAACTTTTTTATTTTCCAATTAAAATAGTAGCCTTGTATGCAAAGAAGCTGTTAGGATAGCAAGCGTGCTAGTGTGTCTGTTGGACTCTATCAGCACAAAAGTGCTTTGAGCTTAATCCAAACATCAGCATGCCAAAGTGCTCCAAATTCAAACATGCTTTCTTTGTTTTTCATCATTACTTTAAATATTCTTCATCATATATCATTATCAGCATGCTAAATTTTGCCAATTAGCCTTAAGGACAAAGCACAGCTGAAGCTGAGGGGAATATGAATCATTTTGCTCACGCTTCATGAGCAGTCAGGTGATCACGAAATTTTTAGGATTTATTGTCTTGGAACCGTAAATGTATGAACCATATTTCTTGGCCAGCCATCAAGTGGTTGTTGAGATATTTTTGTTAAGACAAAAGTTACAAAACATACAAATAATGATAGTTCAATCAGGAGAAACTGTAGACTAAATGAAAAGAACAAGATCAAAGAATTTGAGAAAAATTATATTCTAAAATAGAAGTGTAGGCTTTGGTGTTTAGTCCTGGCAGGAGAGGAGGAAACATTCCCCCGGAGCGTTGACACTGCTGGTGCTGAGAGGGAGATTGACGTTGTACTCCACATCACAAGGAAGAAACTTCTGATCTTTTGATCTGATTTGATCAGGCATCCATGTTGAGGTGGTGAAGGGGTTGTGGTGAGTCATAAAATGCGATGCCGAAATGATGGCTGAAGACGGCAGGAATACAAAACATTTGACGGCTAGCGGTTGATTGGCTAGAAAAGAGCATGTCAGGTTGTGATTGGTGCTTATGATTACGAAGACGTGAAAAGAGATAGTCTTCCCGTATGAACTATTGCTTAGCTTTATTTCATAAACACCCATACAAACACGCATTCACATAGATTTTCATGTGGTAAAATAAAAACACTTCTCAAAACGCAGTAGGATTGATTTAGATTTTTAATGGGTATTATACAAGTTTTCCAAAGGAAAAGAAAACACTGAAACAAGAGGCAAGTGAACCCCCACTTCCAAACCAAAACTACAACTGCATCAGCTAACAAAATGTATATTGCTATAACACTGTACCCAACAAATACTGAGCGAGGGTATCATAATGATAAGACATAAAAGTGTTTCTTGTCTAAAATATACAAGAGCACCTAAGGTTGAAACCACGAGAAGGTGTAGCTTTTCTACTCTATCTGATGCGGGAGGTGCAGATATCTCCAATCCATTTTTCAGTTTTTGGTCTGTGGCGTAATATAAACTCTAAAATTCATCAAACAATAAAGATTTCCTCAAAAAAACAAAACAAACAAAAAAGGGGGGCAAATTATAATATTCTGTTGGTGGGTCAAACATAAGTCAAGTTCACGACCGCTGATGGTTTCATTCTTCCTGTTCAAACCAACATCCATCCTCTCTGCTAAATGCCCTGTGATTGCAATGATATTCAGGGATATAACTATGGAATTGCAGCTTTGCAAATCCAAATATAGTCTCTTTTTGGTTTCAAGTAAGAGCAAAAAATAATATTCATAATCAATTTAAGTCTGGAGCAAGCAAACATACCAACAAATATCTTATTTACAATATCATTGTATTTACATCAGAGGATACTGAGGGAAAGTGTTTAAATTCAAAGTTCTTGTTAACTTGTGTTTTGAAAAATGTAACATGGAGTACAATGCACAATGCAAGGTTCTTTTCTTTAAAAAGTGCAATTCCTTTTCTTAAAGTAAAAAAATATATATATCCATATTTTGTATATATGTAGAAATGTTGTTCATATAAACAGCATTTGTTGATTTAAGAGCCCTAACACCAGTGACTAAAGTTGAATGCTTTCGTTTGATAGGCAGCAAATTATTATAGAATATAAATTATTTTACAATACTCAATAGAAAATCAGAAGTACCGCATTTCAACAAAAACAGACAGCTATTGAATTTTTTTTTTCTTTTTTTCGAAGGGCATTTATAGACTTATCTGCGCTAACATGGGCAAGAATATTTGCGATTTATCACATGATTTGATTGCAAAAACATTACTGGAAAACAATGTTCAAACAACAAATAAAGTTGCATCATAATATTAAAAAGTAACACTTCCATAAAATATCAAAGCATAAAACAGTGGCTGACCTGAAGGCAGCCCACCTGTAACCTCCAATACTTCAGGTTTATAAAATACAAAAGGTAGACAAGCTGGCATACATGCGTACATGTTTGTATATGGATGTGTTTTCTTGCCTGTGGAAAAGCAGTGGTGCGCAAGCAATAATTCTTAAACAGTTCGTCCTCTACACAGTTATAAAAGCAAGCTGATATTAAAAGTAAATAGTGGTAAACTGGTGTCTCTTGTTTCCAGTGGTCTGCAATGACACCTTTGACTGTACCAACATTTGTGTGGCACTGACAGTTTCATCCTCTGCTCGTGTTTCACCAGGCGCAAAATGTTTCTTGCCTTCATTTTCAAGTAGTGTTATGTGGCTATCTTTGCACATCTTAAATTAGCTTATACCAAAATAAAATCCTTGGACAGCGTCAGGTGTCTGACTGAGGGCTCTGACGTCACTGGAGAGATGGGTTCATCACTGGAGAAGTCTTTCTTAATTTGACACTCTACATACTCAGACATCATGCTACTTTCCAGTTCATTTCATAAAACTCATATATAGTCATCAGAACATTGATTTATGTCATATCATTATTATATATGACAGATTTTTCCTCTCCAAAACTGACTTTGCATTTTGCTGAGTTTTCTTTTTCCTAACAGGAGGTGCAACAAAGTCCTTAACCATGCCCCTTTTTATTGAGTCTTTTTCTCCAGTTTTGAACGTGCAACTTTAGGATCCATTGATGTGCTGTGTGGTCTGTCTGTGTGCATCTGTGTTTGCGTCCTTGGAGTCTCCAGGATGGCTGCCGTCGGCTTGCAGGGCCAGCTGAGTTTGCAGGTCTTTAACGATGATCTCCAGGCCCTGCCGAGCTTCTCTCTCCTGCTGAAGCTCCTGTCTCAGCTGCTCGCGATCAGCTTCTGCCTGCTGTAGCTGCACGTGCAACTCTTCAATCTGCAGACACAGACAGGAGTCAGTAAATGACAACAAATGAGGGACTGGATTTACAAGTCATAAATAAACAAATGGGTGATTTTTGTGCATCGTTTACTTTGCAGACATCTCACCTGATTGGAGTACTTGACCCGGAGACGGTCGGCCTCACAGCCCTTGTCACAAACTCGCAGCTGCCTCTCCCTCTCCAACTCTCTCTTCAGCCGCCCACATGACTCCTCCGCGTCCCTCATCTTCCTCTCCCAATCCACGCGAAGGCGTTCAATCTCCTTTCGCAGGTTGCGCTTGGCTTCAATGGCCTCACGAAGACGGCCTTTCTTTGCCACCCGCACAAACTCCAGTTCCTGTAAAAACATGGCAGTGATTTCATATTTAAAACACTAATAGTTTATTCATGTAGAGATAAGTGTCAATTTATTCTAACGATTCTTTCTTTCTTCTTTTATTCTCTAGTATTTCACAAGAACAGGACGTGATACCTGCTGAAGGCTGCGTTTAGCTTGCACAGCAGCTGCCAGCTTCTCCTCCTGCTTCACTCTCATCCTCACAATCTCCTGCAGGACTTTTTCCCGACCCTCTTTGGTGTCCATGCCTCCGTACAAAATCTGTCTCAGGGTGTCTATCTCTGGACAAACTGCCCCTGATAGCCAGGCAGGGCCCTCCTGTGGCCAAGCGGTGCTCTGAGGGGTCAGAGTCTGAGACACACTGGTGCAGGCTGATGGAGGAGAAGCCAGGGAGGATGCCGGCACTGGACCTGAGGGAGGAAGAGTTTTTTAACATTAATGATACAGTGATTGCAAGAATACTCGTGTCAATTCTTAAATAATCAGGGTTAGCTTTGTTAAAGCTGTTAGCAGTATATACGCTAAGAAATATGCACATTCACCACATTTTTACCCCTTCATGACACCATCCGCCAGTTGTTTAGAAACTGAACAGCTTTTCATGCAGTTAAATCTTTACTGTTTATGTTAGTTCATCTTTCATTCGTACTATATATTTCAACTATTTATTCATTATTTTTAAACTATTTTTGATCTTCATCAATTACTTTTAGCTTTTTCACTATTTCATTGTTACTTCTAGAAAACTATTTAAACAGTTTTATTAGTTTTAGCTAAAGGTTTTAACAGTTTATTCATTAGGCTACTTTTAGCAAGCAATTTTAATTCGTTATTGTAGCCTACTATTGCAATAGCTTATTCATTACTTTCAGACAGGTATATGAAATATATTCTTTATTTTTAGCATCTAAAACCCATCTATCCATTAGCTTTAGCTATGCTGTTTTTTGACAATTAATACCTCACTCTTGGCAAAACGTTTCAGCCTTTGCTCACTCGCTAGCTAGTTTTCGCAAACTCTTAAATACAACATGTGTTATTGAGGTGTTACAGCTGACCCAATGAGTGTACATATACGTATTTATTTATGTTTGTTT
>JAQFJA010000012.1:13053195-13066466 GCA_029874485.1 Naso brachycentron | reverse complement strand
TTCTAATTTAACTTAATGATAACTTTAAAATATCTGCAGTTTATTGATTATGCTTAACTTTAACGGCACTTAACTAACTAACCAACCACTTAACAGCAGCAACTAAGGATTTCTTAAATATTATATAACACACTATAATGTAGTTCTAAGCAGACGTATTTGTGGACTATTAAATATGGGAAAATAAAGAGTTACAAATTCCTTCACAACAAAAATAGAAACCTTCTCATTTCCATTCTGCCTATTCATGATGTTGGCTTTTGGCTGTCACAAGATGTTCATCCCATGTTAGTCTAGACACTCCCCTCAAGTTTCCCTGACTCAAAAATGTCCCTACCTGTCTAACCTGTAACCACATTACTCACACACCCAATCACACAGACACAAACACACAAGATGCTGTTTGGTTTGGCTTCTGTTGGCTAATTCCTTTAACCCAAACCTCCTGCTGACTGCGTCCTGTTCAGCATGAGTGACTCGACCCCTCACCTGCCTGACTCAAGACTGGTGGTTTTCTAAGAACGGCTGCCCTGCTGTAATCAGACTCTGTAATTACTGACTTGACTGTTGTTTTCCCGACAAAAGATGTCTGCCTGTCTGGTACTATTTCTGACCTGAGGTTTGCAGCTCCAGGAAGGCTATGAGCGCTAGACATAATAGAGTCAGAAAACAGGCACTCCCAGACACCACAAGGGACCTGCTGGCTAAATCTGACACTGACCTCACAGGAGAGCAGCCACACAGGCTTAACTCACCACCACATCATAGACATAGCATGGCCGCAGAGTCATAACACCCTCCTCGCACATCCTACTGCCTAGCAGGTCCCACTGAGCCAGATGATAGGACATCCTTCTCTCTCTCACTGGTGAGAGAGGGAGACTTCCTCTGAGGAGTTTGCTTTGGCCGAGTCCCCGGTGGGAACTGCGTCTTGAGTGGGAGGGGGGTGGGCCAGGGGAGCGGGACCACAGAGGAAGCACTGAGCTGAAGGAATGTATACTTGAAGGCCAAGTACAGCCTCTCCTTTAAGACTCCATTCAAGCATTGCCCTTTTCAACTGGCTATTGTATGATATTTCTTTCAGGCGCCGTAATGAGGGAGCGTTTCAAAGCAGACCTGTAGGCTAAACAGTGTCTAATAGCAGCTGGGCAAGAGCAGAAATGCTTTATTTTTTAATTAGTGCCGTATAATGGCATGGTAATACCGGGATAAGCCCCAGCTATTTTCATGCTGGCATGGCGGATAATCACAGGGAAACACAACACATTGCAAACATATCAATATCTATTCTAAGAGCACAGAGCTTGACCTGCTTGAACAATGATTTGTCAATATTGTGCTAACTGGAGCATGATGGGGATTGAGCTGTCAAAAAATATTTGTTTATTGAGCCCTGATGCAGTCTGTGACCGAGCCAGTGCTGCCATTTGTTGGAATATAAGTTAAATTAAACCATGATGTCTCAAGTTTGGTTAACAGAGAGTGAAAGTCTGGCTGTTCTGTTTTTGGTTTTTTTTGCCCTGCCACACCTTTTGTCAGAAATGTTGCAGCATTTGTAGATCGCAGAAAATAAGGTATGTGTGACAAACCAAAAACTATTCTTTAACTTAAAAGAATAGTTTCACATTTTGGGAAATGCCTTCATTGCTCTTTTGCAAGGCATGAGACGAAAGTATTGATCCTACAACCAGAAACAAGAGGAAACAGCTAGCATAAACACAACTACCCAAACAAATAAGAAACATCATGTCAAAGAGTGCTCTTGAGAGTTACAGCAGGTGGGCTTTGTTAGCTTTGGACAGAGCTAGGCTAGCTGTTTTCCCTTGTTTCCCCTTTTTATGTTAACCTAAGCTAACCGATTGCTAGTTGCTAACTGCAGCTTCATGTAATTGTACAGATACATCAATCCTCATGTATTTCTAAAAATGTTGCACTATTTCACTTCTAACATTGCCTATCGTGTTTTCTTAACTTGAAGACAACTCTAAATTTTTAATGTTTTTCACAAGGGTAACAGCAGGCTACATGGAAACCTTTAACATTGTTTGTGGCACTAAGAAGACTCAAATGAAATGATCGAGGAATAAAACATGGCACAGCAGTCGTCTGGCAAACCAAAATAGTTTCCCTGCTGAACTTCTTTGGGTACCAGTCATACAATTCGGACGCATGCTGCATGATAGCATGGCATTAAGAAAGTGCACAGCAACAAGACACAACAGTTTCAGATTACGGCCTCCTTTCCCCTCCTAAACCCCTGAATGTAATCCCCAGATCCACATGTGCTTAGTGGGGCGCTGTTTCACTCAAGGGCACACCAACTGGCATGGCTCACTCGGGTAACGGCCTTAGTTGGAAGTGAGAGAATACTAGTTTTAGTAATGTGATCCCTGCAGTTTGGTGCGGATATTCACATAGATGCCTTGGGCTTTAATTCAACTCTCAGTGCGTAAATTGTACGACAGTCCCCTGGTTTATCTAAAGCCCTGTGGTCACCTCGTAACAGCTGGGGGAAAATTATTGGTATCTGCCCAGAATATCCATGAAACTTCATCCCTGCGCCACACAAGCACAAGCTCTCATTTCCCCTCACTAAATCTTTGCTTAATTTATCCATTTATTCTGACTCTGCTGTGTCCAGTTTGAGGACATATTGCTTATGTACTGAGCCATGGCAGTATGGACACAGAAAGAGAGCTGCAGGGCTTGGCATAAGGTCGGCATTACAGCTTATTGGATTGTCCTAATTGTCTTTAGGATTGAGACTTGATGAGGTCTGAGGCGGATGCAGGACGAGCTGCTGTCCCTAAAGATGAAAAATATCTCATCAAGTCTGCACATACAGCTTCGAGGCAGAAGAACAGAGCGTAAAAGCAGCGTTCGACGCTTGTCAACCATTCATAAAGTGAGTTGTGTGTGGAAAATGAGTGCTAGATCTTGTGGCTCCAGTTGAACCATTAAGGGGGATTCCTACAAAACACTCCTTCACTTCATTTAAGTATTTTTGTCAGTCCCCATTTTCTTCCTCATTTATGTCTATCATTGAGTCATTGGAGCAGATGTGGAGGAAGTTTTTAGGGCCTTTAATTAAACAAAATATTCAAATGTGCATAACATAATTAATTCAAAACAATGGTCAGTGTGACTGTGACTCTACAGTATCGTGTCTTTACATTATTACAACCTTCAATATCCTTTCAACTATTGCATTTCCCTAGATGATTTGATTTCCTTAAATTGGAAATATGGCTACTTACATTCAAAATGTGCAAAGTTACATTTCACTGCAAGCTTCAAATAAGTGAGCAACTTGCTAGTAAAGTAGGTGTTTTATCTCTTCCCAAATCACAGTTTTAATCATTTTCAGAAATAAGGTTTTAATGTTTAATTTGGTGCACATTGCACCCTGATTTTAGAAAATATTTTAAAAAATATATTAGCATTTTACAGTATTTTTTAAGTATTTACTTGGTTACTGAAATTATATGAGAGGCTGTTCTTCTGCCACTTGTAGAAAGAATAAATATTTATTGGATAAAATAAAGACAGACTAACTTGATAAGATTGAAATTTTTCAGAGAAAATAAACTGTACATGTATTTTTATTTTGCTATATTTCACTTCACTCAATGCAATAGTACAACATGTCCAAATGTGAATAAGCTACTAAGATGCACTAAACTCTCTCTAATCTTTTGATGACATGTTTCATTTCTCGTTTCAGCATCATAAAAAAAAACCCTGTTCCTGGATCCAATAAATTCCCTGCGAGTGCATGAAAAGATCATTAAGCTGGTGAGAGCAAACAAAAAGAAAGACTACTGTACTACAGCACGGTGAGAGATGAATTCCAATTCAGGTCCGAACACGGCAACCGTAACAACACGGACATGCACGCCTGCCTTTCTTACAGTATGTTGACAGTGGAGCCCAAATCACTCTCTATCTCTCTCTCACAGGATGACCTCTCAGTACAAAGGGCTTATAAGTTATTTTAACAGACATGGAAACCCAAAACTAAAAGACACGAAACGGATATCACCACAGATTATACATTATTAGCAGGAGCATGTTTGGCATGGTTGTTAGGCAAAGTTATCTTAGGAAATGAAACGTGCTCTGAGACTGGTGTATTTATAGATGCACATAGTGCCAAATTCAGCAGATAGTTGTCTGAGCCCCCCTGCTGCATTATTGGAATAAAAGAATTTACCATCAGGCACCATGATCGAAGGGAAGACACAAGGCTGCGTCCTAAAACCAATAAAGGCAGAAGCATACATACTCTCCTGCACACAAACACAAACACACACACACACACACACACACACACACACACACACACACACACACAATGCTTTTATGCTTCTATTCACATTTAGCACACTTATAATGTAGGAGCAGCTGCAGTGCTAACCAGGAGGCTGGAGGGGATGAAGGTTAACGAGAAAGACAGAGAAAGAGAGGATGGGCAAAGACAGACCCTGGCTGACCCACGTTTATGGAATTTAATTTAGCTCTCCTGAAGGGTAAAATGAATTCTTACTTGAAACACATTCATGCAACTTTCAGGAACAGAATGAATAAAAGAAGAAAGGGTTTCTGTGAATTTGTGAGGAAATTAGATTTATTTGCCAATTACAGCATTGGTTTTGCGCGACTCTGCATACAAAACATCTCACAGTAATGAAATGGAGGAGTTTTTTCATGCTTAAAGCCAAACAAATTCAATATTAAGTCATGTAAATATGAGTGTTTTTCTCTCCTTTTTCGCGTCCTCTATTCAACAGGATCCATTGATTAAAGAAAGAGCTCTGACCTGACAGCTTTGGTGACAACACCACTGGAATACACAGTGGTAATTCAGACTGTCTATGTGTGCTTGAACTGAATTAAAGGAAAGCTGTGAGAAAGTCTTTGTTGGGGCACATTGATGGTTTCCAGATAGAAAGGAGCGAGAATTCCACACCAAAAATAGAGAAATTCCCAGTGCATTTCTGATATTGTTTGTTGTTCCCAAATTACAAACTGGTCACTTGTGTTCTAATTGCATAAAGTATCACGCAGCAGTGAGGCAGAAAACTTGATGACGTTTGTTTTGCTGCATCTTGACTTTAATACTTGCATGCGTGCCTTCACAGAACTTGATCTCTGATGTGCAGCAGTGCCAATGCCATCTTTGCCAGGAAAGCCTAATCCTTTGGCATCACACTGACACCCATCTTGATGCATCTGCCTGTTTTTAAATGAGCTCTAACTTACCTTTACTACAATCAACAATTTAAAATATAGTATAGTATAGTATAGTAATATAGTAATATATAATATAGTAAGATAAACAGTTTAATTAAATTATTCTATCAGTCGGGGTTTTAAAAAACAGAGTAAAATGACTGTCCAACAAACCAAGCTGAGTAATGTCAACATTCAATGCAAACAACACGGCTTTGCTTCAGTAACTCATATCTTGGACACCACTGCCAGTTTATTTACTGTCATAGAGGAACAAGAAAGTGCTTACATGTAGTTTGCTCTGATGAGATTAATAAGCATGTCTAACATAGAGATATTTAATATCTGGCTTAGTATTCATGCTAATTATTAGAATGTTACTGAGGGATTTAAAATAAATAGACCTACTTTTTGACAAAAATAAATTGCTATTTTTGGTGTCCTACAGCCATTTTGTTTCTCTGCAAATACAGTTTCACTTGCACTACATTTCAACAGGAGCATTTATATTTTCTTTTGCAAGAAATGAAACAAACTAATCAATTTTACAGGGGCACTGGGCGATTTAGGGATGTGCACAAGAGGGATTAAAATAGAAGCCGCAGAGTGAGATATTTTAGTCACATGTAAGTGAAAATGCAAAAAATACTAAACTCTACATTTCCTGTGATGCAATTCACACACAGCTTTTATGTGACCCTCTCTGTCTATGACATGCCCTCCTCTTTTCAAATTCTACTCTGGTTTACTGCAGGTTTTCTGTCAAATGGTTTTATTTTTTCAGCTTTAAGAAAGCCCCTCTAGAGTCAAGATTCAAAGACATTAAACAACCAAAGCCTGAATATTACTCTACATAGCGATCTTCACTCTCTTTAGGAAAATCATTTCAGGAACAGAAAAGAAAAGATTTTATGTCTAAATACTAGATAGTGAAATGTTGCAGTTTGTGGGTTTTAATGGCACAATGATAAGAGAGACAAGTGAAAATCTGTGGTCTCTCAAACCAGCGCTGTCCCCGCTGAGGCAGTTGTGTGTGTGTTAACAAACTATCGTCTCATTAAAGGTCTGATAACTCCAGACTGAAAACCTAGGTTTGTCACTGATAAGCTCATCCTACCCTGTCTGCACGCGGGGAAGTGTGCTCCGCCGTTCTCGCTGTTAGCATGCTCCCCCTCTGCTCTACAGCAAGACAGCAAGTCCAGTGTCTCACTGGTTGGGTTTTAATCCTGTAGATTAATACTAATGCCATGGCAAAGAAGGCAGAAAGACGATTAAAATGTCAGTGGATAACCTCTCCACAACCCAAACCGTAACGGCTCCAAATACACAGATCATTGTATCACTCGCAGTACCTGGTACCGCACGCCTCCTCTGCACCTCCCTCACAAGGCAGAGATGGTGGAGAAGTCAGCACAGGAGGAGGCGTGGAAGACTGAGGGAGAGAAACAGCAGGGGGACTCAGTCTGGACTGAGTCAGGGTCTAGACCTCCAGTGTTAGAGAGATTGACAGGCCAGATGGACATTCAGATCTCAATGTTAACAACTTAGTACAGGGGATAAATCAGACCACCACAGTCCCTGATGACACTCAACCAAACAACTCAGACAAGGTATAAGTAAAAACTAATATGAGTGATATTATGTGGTGATGTGTGACTCTTTCTCACTGGTGTTTATATTATTTTTTTTACATATACGACTACACTTCAAAATCTTAGCTAATCTTCCAAAAACACAAATGTGACCTTCACAATGAATGTATTTGGCCACTATTTTTGGTAATTAAAGTAGAGCTGCATCTAAAAATTCTTTTTATTAGAAATTAATCTGACATTTATTTTCTTTATAACAGATTAATTGCTTGGTCTTTAAAACAGTGATCACATCCTCATCAAATTGCTTGTCTTGTCCTATGAACATTTAGGAAACTCAAAAATATTTAACTTACAATGACAAAAGACAGAAAAAAAAACAGAAATCCAGAAGCTGGAACAGAAGTTTTGTTTGAAAAATCTCTTTCATGATTAATTGATAACAAAAACTGTTGCTGATTATTTTTCTCATTGTTCTAGCTCCTACTGACACTCTTTGTCACTAGTTCATGAGCATATATTGCACATTACACATGCATAAAATAGGCTCTGTAGGCATTGTGCTTTAAATAATTAAACATGAGCAACAATCACCATCAGCTCAAAAACACACGGCTAATTTCGGACATAAACCAATCAGCCACAACCATGGACACGTTTTAAAATGGCAAAGCAGCTCACCGGTCAGCTGAGCTGTGGTTTGTGGCAGCTTGCCACATGACCACATGCCCCCCCTGAGCGATGCAGAGGAGGGCAGGTGGCAGGTTTATTTGGAAAGATTGAAAATGGGATGAATACCAGAGGTTAAGAGGTGTGAGGGGACAGGGTGGGGGCACGAGGGGATGAAGAGGAGGAGGTCATAAAACCTGTGAGAGGGTGAGGTGAAGTTAGGGTCACTGCTCACTCAGGGTCCCATGTGATGTCATTTCACCAACACAGTGCACGTCCTGGGAACGGCTCTGGAGCTAATTGCTTCAACTGGGGTAATAAATCCTGTTGAAATTTATAGATGCCACTCTGGCGTTCTGTTGAAATGCTGCCTTACTGGTCACCAGGTTAGAAAGCCTAATCTGTGCTCCACTGCTGTTGCTTCTAAGACCATCCTACAACTTAAGACTGTTAAAGTTAATGCTACAGACACATGAATGTGCCTTTTAAAAAATATTCTTTTCGTTTAATTGGCTTTGAACTTCAAATTTAACATACAAGCTTGAAAGCCTGAGATCATAGCTTTTCATGCTGTAACGCTTCAAGGTATTTTTCCAATGCCAGAATGCACAACCAGAGAGCTTCTCTAGTGGAAAAGTGCTAATGGGGTCATTCAGAAAGACAGGGAATAAAAAGAATAAAAGACGTTATAATAAAGCGCAACAAGGAGCCTTGACGTAACTGAAGAGAATTATAGCTCCAAGACAAACACAAGAAAGCCAGTGGGTTTCAAAAGTGTTCAACCAATTAACTGTCAACACATTTTCAAAAGTACACCACGAGTTATTGCCTCAGAAAATGTTCCTCTCTGGCAGAGCAACAGTCTGACTCAATGTACGAGGGCCTCACAGTGCGAGTGTGTGTATACTGTAATATTTGACAGAGATCAAATAGCATTTCACTTGTTTCCACTTGTTCAAGGAATTGTCTGTAAGGGAAATAGGGGATAAAACACCCACAACATCCGTTCCTAAGATCACACATTCCATCCTTAAACACTGGTTTCGTTTCCCTCCTCCATTCATAGGAAAACATATCTTCTTACAGAAGTAATTAGGTGAGAGGGCTCGAGCCTCGCAGCTTCCATAAAATGAATACGAGCACTCTAAAATGGAGGGCTGAGAAGGGGCGGGTGGTGGACCACAGCACCTCATGAATTCTGCAATTTGCCGTCTGTTTCTTGACTCTGAAAAATTCTTGGAAATGTCTTTTCCTGGACAATTTTTATTGCACAAGAGCCTGTGTTTTTCTCCATGGCAACCACATAACAGTAGAGCCCAACTAAGCTCTGACTCAACAAACAGAACTCCACAAAATACCCATTCCAGCGCCAGGGTTTTCCCCCTTCGCCCAGCTTTTCTGCAGAAAAAAAAAAAAAAAACCTGCCCGAGATGGCTTTAAAACAGAGGCCGAATGATCGCACTAACCATGAATGGAGACGTGCGCTGGGATTAATCAGGGCACATGTGTGACATGCTGCAGAAGATATGCATAGGAAAAGCTGACGAGCCTCAGGTGCTCAGTGGGTTCAGGCTTTTGCGAGCCAGAGCTATGACATGTTCAGTACAGTAGGACAGGCAGCAGCTGGGTACTGTTAACCTGCGGGAGCGTCGCTCGAAGCAACAGCAGGTTCAGCACAAATACACCGGACAGAGCATTACATAAAAGTCTGTCTCTCTCTTGGTGGGCTGAGCTGGAAGGACGCAGGCGCTCTGAGGCCCTAATGTAGCTGCTAAAGGGGAAGGCTGTGCAGGGATTAGTGCTGCAGACAGGCACAGGCGTGAGAGGAGGGCATGATGTGTGTAACTATGTAATCTCCACGGCCCTTCCCAGCGAATCTTTGAGATGTGCAGGTTGGACCCTGACAAGATAACCTCAATTAATTACATTGAGTTCTGCAAAAAAAAAAAAAAAAGCTTTCATACTCTTACTATGTTCATGCTCTAGGAGGTGACATTTTTCATTCCATGTAAAGACAGTTATTTGAAGGAAACTGAAAGAGTGGTCGTCCTCTCACCGCCTGTCCTTGAGTTGTACTCATCACACAGCACGCCGGGAGAGGATTTAGTTTGCTGCTTTTTCTTTCGCAAACTGTCAACCTTCGTGTCTTGACTGGTTAAGGCCATTCCTAAGAAAAACAGGACCTCTGCTAAACTGTAACTCAAGACAACAGCGAGCTCGGCCGCAGTTTCAGAGTTTCAGCTGCTGCCGAGCAGCTGAAAGGCTGTCAGGGTGTGCGGTTGCTCTCAGTCTTACGAGGCTTTCAGAGGCTTCACCCTTTGCAAAAACACAGAATCAAACAAAATTATCCTTTATTTGTTGCATATAAGGTCATTGCAAAGGGGCACGAGAGGCTGCCAACTTTTCTCTTTTCCTCTCCTGCACTCCTCGTCCACCTCGTAGTGAGCACAGAGGAGTATGCCGCAGGGAGGGGAGGCCCTACACAGGAACTCAATAATAACTTTCAGCAGTCTAGCCAGGAGGCTGGAAGCCCAGACTGCGGCTGTTCCCTCCTGTCCTTGTTCCTCCCTCCGCACAGCCCCACGCTCCTCCCTTCGCCCCCCTCCTCCTGCTGGCCTGTGTCTGCTCCACAGGACTGATGCATTCTGCAGACAGGCCAGCGCTCTTAAAGAGACACAGGCCACATTTTTATCCACTGAATCACTGCAGTGGACGGAACCACTAAAGCGAGAGCAGAGTCCCTCGTTTCCAGCCTCTCAATCAAGGGCCTGTGCTTTATTTCACTCTTTTTCTTAAAGCTCGAGACTCCTACATGACACAAATATGTGAGCGAATAAACAGGCTGAAGTATGTTGAGAGGCTCTCAGTGAATCTCTGGCTGAAGTCTTTCACCGTGGCTGCCTTTGAAGGTGTCTTTGATGCTTTCTTTAAAGTTTGTCAAGTGCAATCAATGTTCTTTGCAATGGAAGTATATTTAATACCATTGTCATGATAATTTTTGGAGAGACTCTAGCAAACTTAATAAAAAGGACATTGAAATGAGACTGCCAGCACAGAGGTTGCTGCTATTCAAAGTACCTCTGGCGTCTCACTTTATAACATTGTGGTGGCTGCTTCAAAGTTATCGTGAAGACTCCAAAAAACATGTTTATCATTGATTAATCTGCAAAATTTCAGTTTCCAATTAATCATTTAGTAAAAAAAAAAGAAAAAGATTGAAAATTGGGGGGGGGGGAATCCCTCAGAGTTTCAGCAGGAGCTTAACGAATCGTTTTTGGGGTTTTTTTGGTCCAAAATAATAATAATTTTTTAAAAATTAAAAAATAGTTGACTGTAACGTCAGACAAAAAAAAGCAGATTCCTACATTTTAGAACCTGGAACCATTCGTAGCAAATAGATTTTTTTATTCATTGATCAGCTTATCTTTGTAGCTCAGACAAATAACTTGTTGGAATCCAGCATCGACTCCTGCTGGGTTTATTTGCACCAGTCAACCTACAGCAAGAAGAAGGAGGTTGCTCTCCATGTGCATAATGTTGCCATTAAATTTACTACATAACACTGAGAAAACAGCCCTCAACATGAATCAGAACTTCTTTATGTTACTGATTTCTGAGGTCTTAATGAGTGAAAATTCCCTACCTTACACTTTCTATTCCTCCCATTTTATGAGTTGAAACGAGCGTGAGGCCCCTAAATAGCGTGTGACTGAGCAGAGCCATGTTGCGCTCTATACCACAGCAAGGAAACGATTAAAAATTTATTAGAGTTGAGTGACACAGAAACCTACAAGGGCGTGCCTGCCAAACACGCTCTCATTCTCTTGCTGTCAGCACTTTTCCTCTCTTCATATACAAACTGTGCAGAGCAGCCGAGGGTCTTAAACCCCAAGCCAAGAAGGGCAGAGAACAAGGTCAGTGTAACTAATTATATATCAAACATAATGACTTGTACTGCTATTTTTAATGTTACCCAACAAGTATATTGGGAAACGGAAAAATTTCACAAGATGGAAGTAGGTGAAACAGAGCTTCAAAACCCTCTATTGCCTAAATATGTGGAAGAGGCTGAAGGGTTAACACATCTCAGCTGCAGCATAACAAAAGATGAAATCTCTATGGGAGGTATCAGAGCCAGAGTCAGCAAAGCAGCCCAGTCCTCTGCAATGATAACCCCATTCTGGAAAACCTATAAGGCTGAGCATCCAGCCTCAGATGGCGCAGACAGCTCCAGGCCAGGCTCTTAAAAACTGGGAAAGAAATCTTCCAGGAGAACATATCTGAGCCTCTCAGGAGTGTCTTCATCGCTGAAATCTCCATGAGAATCTCGCTGGCTTCCAACTTCAGGGTCTTCATGGCTTAAAAATGCTGTTAGCCCCATACTAAAGTCAGATGTGCAAAGCAAATAAAGCCACCAGCTGACTGCAAAGCTTTTTCTGCACAGAAAAAGAGCCTGGATCTGTAAAGCCGCACAAAACAACTCACTGTTCGTTACTCTGTGTGTAGGGCGCTTTGAGAGGGTGACGCATACCCAAACAACACCAAGTCATTGAATCACCAGTGTTTACGCAGCCACATAATTCTGCACCATCTGTAGGACTCAGGTCTGATCTTCTGCAAGCTGACGGCAATGCAACAACAAGGGGACACACACACTGACTGAGCTGCTGACTTCTAAAACAATTTAGCCCATTAAACAAAAACAAAGCTCTGTCGCCCAGAATACATCTTTATTCTCAGCAGTGATAACAGCTTCACGGTGACGTCCTCTCCTTTGCCCTCGAACTCTGAACCGTCCGTCACCTCTGTCACCTTACAAGGCAGATGGAGGATGAAAAAGAAGGCAATGAACTTCTGACCTGTCATTCAGACTGAAGAGGAAGCATTGCAGCTCGGGGGCAACCAGAGTCCACCATCCACTCGGTCTCTCCTCCCCTCAGTGTCTCACCCTACCATCCCATAAACCGTCACTAAAAACCTCCTGCTCCCCCTTTTATGGCTGCCAGATGGTGGGGAGGCCTCCTTGCCTCTGGACTTGCCTCTCCAGTCTAGTAAAACCAGTTGACCTCAGCAACATAAAAACTGCTATTTATGAAAAGGCTTGGAACAAAACACACAAACATCCTGCCACTGAAACAATCAAATGCCATCTCATCTCCCAAAGGGGCTTTTTACAAGATGAGAGCAGGACAGCAGAGACAGCAGTGGATGTGAACCCCTGCACTGGGGTGTTGGCGAGCTCCAGATGTAGCGACTACACCCAGGTACATTTTATTTTTTCTGTGTGAAGGGGTTTTATTTGCGTGCCTTGGGTGTGAGCGCAGGACTTTGGCAGCATCTAAATTTCTCCCTGAGAAACGGAGAAGCAAAACAAACACAGCAGTCTGCATTCAGGTCGAAGCTGAACGGCAGAACCACAGTCTGGCCTGCGGTTCACAACACACTGTTCCAGCACTGACTTCACCTAAAACAAACACTCTCAAGACACGTCCACCTCAGCCAGAGGGAGAGGAATCTGAGAAAAAGTTCAGATCTGTACTCCATTAACAAATCCCCGCTCTCGCACTGCTTCTTCTACGACTTCTCCGGTCGATGTTTTCACCAAGTGCTCGGCAAACTTAAACTTCATCACTCACTTGTCACTTGTGTAAGAGTTGGTGCTCTTTGACGGCACGCTCAGACCGAGTCCAAGGTTTGTGAGTGTGCACAGTTAGGTGGGAGATAGGGTCAAAAGGCCAAAGATTGCCTTGTCATAAAAAAGCAGCTCAATCAATGGCT
>JAQFJA010000012.1:12901410-12916151 GCA_029874485.1 Naso brachycentron | reverse complement strand
TTTTTAATGGGGCATTCATGTTGAAACAAGGTATAGAAACACTATAGGACATGTGAAAGTTGTTAGGTGTGGGTAAATCATTTTTCTAAAGAGAACATTTGTGTTTATTTGCCCAAAAATCACTGACAGAGAGGGGAGCCAAAAGTTATCATGCCTGGAAAAATAGTTCCTTATTGCCTTCCTGGTTTGAATATTAGCATGAAGACGGATTTGGACACAGACGTTCTTTTTAACTAATGTCACACATTTTCAGGTACTCTCTGTAACTTTTATTGAATATGGACAAAATGTAAACAAACATGATATCTCATAGATAGCTCCTTTGGGAAAAATGCGTGGGGTTTATGTAACCTATGTGGCCGATGTTGACAAAGGGCAATGACATGTAGTAACACTGGTGTGGTCCTTTAATGCCAGTCTGTTGTAGCTGTCCTGCAACATATTTTCACACAATGTCACAGGAATATGAATACAATCCAGCACAAAATGAACCCAAGGAGGCAAGGTGCATCGCTAACAGCTGTTTAGCAGCAACCACTAAGCCTGAAATGAGCTTAAGGAGAAACTTTGAAGACACAACTGGCAGACAGAAGAAAAATAAATCTCTCTGCATCAGCTGAGATAAGGAGGGGAAATAAGGATCCTCTCGTCACAGACTCAGAGTAAACACTGCTTGTTAGAGCCGACCTGTGTGAACTGAGACATGACATTTTAAAAATCCAGAGGCTGCACGCTGGAGTGCCTTTCGAGAGCTGAGGCCTACAGGCAGCACCAGTGACAAGGCTGCAGCCCAATTAGGACTGTTTGTGAGCACGTTTCTGCGCCTGTCTTTCAGGGTGGATGAAAGTGGGTCAGAGCCGCAGCAAATCTCTGTACCAGAGCACAATGGCAGGTGGCACACAACTCGCAAACTTGAAATGAGACAGTAAATATCTGAACTTCAAGTTTGCTCTAATGTGGGATGACAGCTCTGAATCCATTATCATCATCAGCCACTTTGAAGCTCAAAAATTCAATTTCAGAGCAGGTTCCTAATAGAAGATGAGCCAATCGCAGTTCAGACTGCAGGTATTACCACTATCATTCATTAACACGTTTCTGTGCAGGTAAACAACTGTGTGAGTTCAAAGGCGTATCAACTCAACATATTAGCAAGTTAGACATTCCTGTGCAGGAAAAACATTGCTGCCGTATTTCATGGGTTTTTTATACTTCCCTCTCACATCAAACAGTCCCAGTGAGGACAGGAGAGAGCTAGGGCTGTTTAATGATGCTGAGCATGTCTCTCCAAGTACATGTCTGTGCCGCAGACAGCTCTGACCAAGATGACACCAGAGTTATGATGCAAAAACCACTCGACATAATTACTGGTCTGATCCAGTGAACCGGGACGGAGTCTCTGATCTGAAGTCTGTGTCCAAGGTCTCAGCTCTGTCCACATTGAAAATAACAGTTGTTTTTTGATTTTTTTTTCCACGTCAAAAAAGGACACTGTGCTACAAAGACCACTTACGTCAGTTTTGCATTCGTTTTTCTATATCTACAAAAGCCTTTTATTATAAGTTGTTGATTTTATGACTGCTGTTCTTCTTTGTGTGAACATGTTCCAGACCCGGAGAAATTAACTGAAAGATGGACTTTGAAGTTGTTAGGAAACATATTTTAGAACTCAATAATCAGACAATTGACAGAATACAAATCAGCAAGTATTACATTAACCTCTCAATTTTTAGCTGCAACCAGCAGCTCTTTGGCGGCCACAGTTTTCACCCTAGGAGACTGAGATTTGGCATGGAGCTCTAGTGTGTGTGTGTGTGTGTGTGTGTGTGTGTGTGTGTGTGTGTGTGTTTCTGTTCAGGCCAATTGGCTAAAAGGGGGTGTGGCAATGAGTGGCCTATTGCAAAAAGGTGCATAACTTTCGAATGGATTCACAGACTTGCACAAGATTTGGTGGAGAGGTTGGTCATGAGCTAAAGGACAGCTGATTAACTAACCGAGCCAACTGGCAAAAAAGGGGGCATGGTAGTGGGAGTGGCCTGTAACAAAAAGGCACAAAACTTCTACACAAATTTGTGCAACATGGCCAAACTAGAAACACACACACACACACACACACACACACACACACACCTTCATTGGTCATTGTTTGCCCTGTCCCTGCAACTTAGCTCCGCCCCCTTCCATAACTCATTAACCATTTGTCTAAACTCTAGACTCCTGTGGAAGGTGTCATTGCAGACAGTATTTTTTTACTTTTTAACTTTCTTTCCAAACAGTTAGTAAAGTGTAGTGTAGTGTAGTACAGGAAGGATTTAACATTCAGACAACACACAGTATTTTGTATCCCAACGTGATCTACTCAACACAATAAGAAGCACCTCATGAAGCCATACTGGGGCACAGGCCCCCCATTACTCATATCACTTTATTTTTCTTCTTGAAGGCCAGCTGCATGGAAGAAGTGTGCCACACAATGCACTCTGCAGAACAGACTTCACTTGCTTAGCCCACTGCTCCTCAACTGCAACAAGTACTGGGAAAGTACTGCTCCTCTCTCACTTCAGCAACATCCAAAAAATTCAGTCTAATCAAAAATATCCTCTGCAAATTCATAATAATTCAGGATTTTACGGTCACCAGTCCTGCAATAAGCCTGCGTTAGTTAGCTTACTCATGTTAGGACATCCCTGGACATCAGAGTCAGGTCTCAGACATCAGATGAAAAAGCATCAGGTCTCAAGAAGACCTCTGTCAAATCTAAGGAATTATATATTTATTAATGCAGAAGTGTTGTTTCTTTAAATTAATAACTAGCTAGCTAACAAAATTTGTAATGACAAGTTTAATATAAGTTTAAACTAAACATAATCAGTTTAAACTGACGTTTGAACTCATTAAGTTAACTTGCAACAACAAATCAAAAAATAACTACAGCCCATAACTACAGTCCTTTGTAGTCACAAGGTCATTGGCACACAGCAGCCATAGTTACTACCAAATGTTTATGAAGTGTCCTAAACTAGCCCTAGTAAATTAAGTTATTAATTTCATGTCCGAAAGATTGATTCATCCAGTGTCAGGCCATTTTGTCTGACTTTGGAATTATCATCTTTCTGTCTAAAAAGGCCCAAAACTTGATGTCTCCAGTTTCTCAAATGTGTGGATTTACCATTTCTCTCTGTTTATATCATCATCAGCTGATTATCTTTGGGTCTCTTGACTGTTGGCCAAGGAAAACAAGACAGCCATTATTCACTTTTTTCGACATTTAAGGGATGATTAGTTAATCAGCATATTAGTAATAAAAATAATTAGTAGTTGCAACTCTACTGATAAACTTGATACAACAGCAATGTGCACAAAATGAAAACTTGAAAGGGTGTGTGACATCATCTCACAGGTGTAGCCACACAATGTGCTTTAAAGTCATTTGATGGGGTCTACACAATGATGAACAAGTAATAAATTTTATTTATATAGCACCTTTCAAAATCAATATTACAAAGTGCCTAACAGAGACATAAACCACAGTTTAAAAGCAGCCACACAAATTCCTTAACAAAGGCATAAAAACCACAGTTTGGTAAACAAGTTTAACTAAATACTGGAGATGGGGAGTTACTTACTGTTGAAATTGAGCCTTTATTCATTTATGTATCTATTTTTTTATTCATCTATGCCTCCTCTGTGATAGTTCTGCCCCAAAGAGTCATCAGTACACAAAGCTTCATGCCCTATGTGTGATCAATTCGCAGCTCCTCAGCTGACTTCAGCTGGATTTAAATAAGTTACATTTACATGTGTCAGTAATGTTGTTTTCTGTATTCTGTTACTTTGTCATATCATCTTACATTTCATACTGGTATGTCTTCTGTCTAACATTTACGCCAATAAAAAAAAAAAAGAAAACGGAGGCTACTTGGAAGGGTGGAGGTGGATCAGGTTGTGACAGATTTCAAAGTTTCATACCAGGAGGATGTTTGGCTCACGACATATTTTAATTGGCTGAAGTGAAATGAACCATAAGACTAAGCACCAACTCTTTCTGATGCACCAGTAATTTATGTGAATTCTAAAAACTCACATTTGGAGGTGCTAACTGCCAGGCTGGATTCTAATTAGTTGACCATTAAAGTCCTTTTTCATGAAAAGTTTACCCGATTTTTCCTCCTCACTAAAGTCTCACTCCACTGGCAACATTTTGCTTTATTTTTGGAGTGTGGCCGGTGTAGACTGGCATTGCAGGGAAAATATATAAAAAATAAAGTCAAATTAGGCAGTCCTAAAGCTTTACTGCACTGCATATTACCAGTAATAAAGCTGGCATCTGTTTTTGCACTAAAGAGTGTTAGAGTTGGTAAGTGCAGGATGTTTTTAGCCTGTTTTCTGGTGGCTAAAAGAAAAAAGATGAGGACTGTGGAGCAGAGCAGCTGTCCCCATCAGGTGCTGCAGAGCATTCAGAGAGGAATCACAGTTGTAATGTGTAAAATCTATCACTCATGATCACTCGTGATCCTGAATGCTTTGCATCAGTCTGAGTTGAAAGAAGCATCCTTACAGCACTGCAGAAGTGTACAATCCAGCAGAGACATTCACAAGAGCATTTAGTGTTACAGACGCGGGACCTCAGTGAGCCGTTTGCTCTGGTGAGTTTGGTGTCAGTGACAAATCCTTAAACAAAACTAGCAGCTAATGTAATGTAATATGACAAACTGGCATCTCCATAAAAGTGTTAAGACGCATTACCAGGGGGCATGAGAACAAAGGCAACATTGAGCCTGGTATTACTGCGGTGGGCTTGGCTGTCTGGATCACACGTGGATACACTCACACTCATCTGTTGTGACACACACTGATTTCACAACCTGCTTGTAAACTCCTTCCTTAAGGATGACGGATTGTTTCACAATGTGCCCTTTCTCATGAAGACATATAACGAGCTCCATTTGATTCGACTCTCTTGTGATCTGGTGACTCAAATTAATTCAGCTCCTCCATGATATTCACGCTCTGTACTCATCTTAAGAATCTCTTGGCATTAAATATACTCCTCTCTTTGTGGTATAAATTGGTAGCAAAGCATATGCGCACTCAAGCTTCCCAACTCGCAAGCATATCGTATTTGCAATGCGTAGGTTCAAAAGTAGCTCTGCTCATTAGCTCTCATGTTGTCAAAACACCCCTGAACTTTATGTACTTTAGCAAAAAAGTGTGTTGCTCCTTATTCGCTGTAATTCACAGAGAAAACCTTTATGAACCACAAATGCGCAGGGTCTATATTTCTAAATGGATGCATTTTTTTAATAGAAAATCATAAGACTAAATGTTTCTGAAGCTGTTAATATTTTCTGGTCACACGCAGGGAGTCCATCTAACTGAAACTCTCATTCTCTCATCGTAACATTGACGTGCACACAGTGTGCACTGTCACTCCCATCCGTGCACGGCGTGCCCTGCATGTTAAGGAGAAGCACCCGGGAGAATAGGCCATATTTCATCACCACCGGAGCGCCGGCACTAACTACTGATGCAAATTTATACAGACTCACAGCACACCAGATTCTCCTCAGGATTGCTTTTTTGCATCACGCTGCTGTAGTGCAGAGAGCAAAAGAAGTGGGATGTCTGATGGAACAGGATAGTATTTACATTTGTGCTGAGTTGTGTAACAAGGCTTAAACATTTTTTCAGCTCAGGTTCTTTATGTCAGCTGCAGTAAGGTGACAGTTTTGCAGATCAGGAATTTAAAATTTATTTTCTATGAACAGAAGCTCTCTTCAAGTTTTCCATTTGTGTGTTGACTATCTGGCCCCGGCCTCCCTCTCCTTCTCTCCCTGTCTCTGTCTGCTTTGTGGTGTATTGTAAAATGAACACGGGTGTTATGGGAAGCAGCTCACAGCATGTGTCTGCAGAGGGCTGCGCGGTTAAACTGAGGGGGTTTGTGGCTGACAGAGAGAGAAGAAGAGGCCAGCAGTTCTGGGCACAGTGTGGCAGATATGCAGAGTCAGCAGACACTCAGGAAAGAGGGGTTCAGTGACGCAGAAAAGACGGCAGGGATGTCATCAGCACCCTGCAAGCTGCTCTGCAGCTGCAAGAATTCATTAAGAATATTCTTTATTTGATCATATTAGAGTGAGTTTTGTTTTTCCCTGGCGCATCTGATTAGGATTATCAGGTGTGGAAGGAAGTTGAACTTCGGTTTAAACTTTCACCACACAGTCACAATTATTACACAAATCCCCACTGATATACACACGTAAACATACAGGCTCCGAGATGAGCAGGATTAGCGCTCCCCATGAAAGCTGCTGTTGTTCGTACCTTAAATTCTCTCCTGGCAGCTCGGTGTGCATGCAGCAGATTGAGCAGTGACAAATTTAGCTGCTTTAAAGTGGGGAGATGAGTGACTATTAAATCCGGGAGATGTGGTCGCTGAGCGCACAGTTTTCAGCTTATGTGCATCCACTTAAAAATTTTGCAATAACCTCACTTCTCTATGAGAACCTGTGTGTCATAGAGAGACAGAAAGAGAAAAAAGAGGAGGATTAAGAGAAAGAAGAGGCACAAGAGTTCAGAGTGAAAAAAAATGGCAGAATACTTTTTAACAATGCAGAAATAGCGGAGCATTTTGTCCCCAATAAATCCAGGGGATTCAATAAAACACATTGAGTTTGGTGGCATGCTGCAGGAACAAATTGCTTTTTTTGGGACAGGGAGGGATGCAGCAACCGTCAGGTCAAAATTAGCTTTGCAAAAGTAAGTGAAGCCTTACGTTAGAGTATGGTGGAATTTAAAAATCATTCACCTGGAAAGCAGCAGTTGACAAAATAATCTCAAAAAAACTCGGACAAAGTCCATCTGCTGAGGAAGATCATGCCATAAAGTTTTAACACAGTTGTTAAATGGATGTGGTGAGACGGCTCTGTCAAATAAATATATAAAGATGTTGACCATCATTTTTTTCTGCTTTGTGAGACCAGAAGCAGCCAGCATTCTTCTCTATGTACTCATGTGCGCATACAAGAGCCAGTTAGTTTGACAAGAAGCTGGGACATAGCTTGTGAATGCTGCAGCTACCGGCACTGCTGAAGCAAGGTCACACTGTGTGAATATTTGAAGGCGAACAAATGAAATCATTTGCATTGATTCCAACAGACAAAATCTCATTTTAATTCAAGTTGTGGTTGCAGGGCAGAAGGAAAACAAGTCAGAAAGTCAGCCACATTGCAACAGATTTTAAAAGGAACAAAGGGACAACCACTCAAAGAATTAAGTCTGTATTGTCACAAAAGATGTTTGGATGACATCTCTCCTGCCCCTTCTCCCCAAAGCCAATCGTCTGCTTTACAACATTCAAATCAGGAAACATATTATCTAGCCTATCATGTAGGCACTCTGGACGACTGAGTTGTAAAAGATGTTGATGTCATGAAATCTTTGCACGCCTGTAGAAGTACAATTTGTGAAATGAAGGTGTTTCAAATCTTATTGTGAGAAAAAGTCACCAAGCATGTTTTTTTAATCAGATTTCATTGGCAAATCTGCACCTGCCATTTTCATGCACCTGTGAACACTCAAATTAAAGTTACTGCTCTCCCTATTCATTTAGATAGCCTGGTCCTGTCCAGGGACTTTGCTACAATGGCTGATGAATGGTGGGAATTGCCTACAAGGACTTCAGTAAACCATGAGCTATCAGCTGTGAAGTTCAGCCTCACTTCATTAAAAGAAAGGAAAGAGATGTTAATATGAGCTAGTTTATATAAATTCTATTAAATTCTATTTTTGCTAATTAGCAAACTTAAGTGCAATAACACACTAAACTAAGAGTGTGAACATGGATGAACATTATATCAGCAAAAGTCAGCATGGAAGCAATGTCACTGAATGCTCATTAGCATGCTAGCATTAGCATTTAGCTTAAAGCACCACTGTGTCCACACAAAGCCTCACAGAGCTGCTCGCATACCTGTAGATCAAAAGCTTCTTGAACTCTTCTGTCAGCCTGTTTCACTTCTGTTGACTGCCTGTTTTTATGCCGTGTATGAGTGCAAAATAATAAAATCCCTCCCTCCCTCCTCATGTGTTGTATCTCATCTTATTTTATAAAAAAGATAACAGAGAGAGACTAACTGTAAAATGCAAGAACATACATGTATCAGAAAGAGGGAATGCGGTAACAGTCAATTTTTGAGGTTTGCTGCCTTCCTCACTGTTGGGGATTTTGCATACCATAAACTCCACAGTCTGTTTGGAGCTCCGTCACGCAGCACATGCTGTATCGCACAGCAAAGCCACGCACCTGTCTCTCCCTGCTGTGAGTTAACTGCTCAGGAGTTCATGAAGCTCAGCATCACCTCAACACACGAGCTCCAGTCAGTGAGGAGAATCCTGTCAGTCAAAGAGGAGCCACTGATCTCCTACCAAAGTGCAGACACGTTGATTCTAGGAGAAAACGGCAAACTAATGCAGTCAGTGAACTCCCATTGGTTTATTGATCATCCTGAGGGAGAGTGTCCTAATGAAGATACATGTGTTCCCTTGCTCCAAAGAACTAGAGGAGCGTATGCCAGTAAACACAAGTAATTATGCACGACAACTCAATACAGTTAAAACAGCTTGTACGTGCATTTCACTAACAAGTAATTCACCTTAGACTGAAAACAGATATTTACAGCAGCTTATGTAAAATTACCAGATTGGTGTGACTGGCCCGAGGCTGTCGCTGTGAGTCGGGATATACTGACTGAAAGACACGTGAGGCCCGCCACTCTCAGCTCTACTGAGGTTCTTAAATCCAATATGGGGATTAGAAGAGAGAGGGAGATCTAAATTAGGCTTGTATCTACTCTTGCAGAGGGATTTTCAGTGCTGCTGGGGATACCCAGGAACTACGACCAATAAGTAAATGAAAAAAAAATAATAATAATGAAAAAAAAAAAAAAAAAAAAAAAAAAAGAGAACATATAAACCTATGTGAAGGACTTTTTGCGTATTTAATACATCTGATTTGTCCTTAACTAAAACAGGGAGGGGAAAGTTGAACATGTGTGGCATACTTGTGCCAGCTCTTATGGGATCAGTTTCAGTACATACCTGCACTGAAAATGACTCAATTAAAGACAAACTTCAAAAGCCTCCTTCTCTCTGAATTATATTACTATTAGGTTTGATGGCCAGCAGCCCAAGATGCTAATAGAGATGAGACCGTTGGCCATGTGCCAGCACCTTGACCTCCCTGAGCAGAGACACGAGGGTGGCTCTGCACATGCGGGACAATGAAGATATTCAGAGTTATAGCCACTCAGGCCACCTGCTGGACCATGCTGCGAGCAAACTTACACCACACCTATGCTCACATCGCTTAGGTCCAGTAGAGCAGAAAGGTGACTGAAAGTGCTGCACCGTCAGGACTTCAGTCACCTGGGCGAGAGGGAGCAGGGGCTAAGCTTGCAGGGGATTTGTGCAAACGCAGTGATACGTACAGCACATGAGGCATTTTTCATGTACTGTAGCTCTGAACCCTGATGAACTTTTTGTTGCTGCAAGCAGCTTGTGGGCAGGACATAGGAGGAAATGTTGGTAAAATTCAGAGCAAAGATATGGAGGAGGGAATTCAATCAGCAACACAAAGTAAGTCAAGATGTGGTGAATAATGCATGAAATTCCCAGAAACAGTGGTTTCACTTGCCTTTTGCTCGGAGGAAAATTACAGCCGTAGCAAAGATGCACTGATGAAAAACTACTGTTGGGACACTAGACCACTTAAGACGACTACAGTTTTGCTTCATATACGAAGTCTGTGTAAGTATTAAATGAAGCACTTCACACCTCTGCTGCTGAAAGGCTGCAAATTACACAACACATCTATTATTTCAAGACAGTGCTGCTGCACTCATGCACAAGCAGCTCTTGTTCTCCTCATCATGACTTCATGTACTCACAATGATTTTTTTTTTTTCTGTTAAAAAGTGCCATCACTTAGCATAAAACCCAGTTTCTGCCCAATACATCAAAACACAACAGCAGCCTAACTGGAACTGTGATTTGCATATCTGGTTGATTCTCGCCTCTTGCTTGTGCATCCACTCTGACAACTAACCCGCTGATTGGGGAACAATCAAACAGAATTTGAATGAGGCAGATAGAGTATACACATCGCACCACACTTTCATGAGGCCTTTCATGATAAAACAAACAGGCACAGCAGGCAGAACGAAAACAGATTTTGGCGTTTCTAGAAATTAGTTAGTCTCATGTGAGAGGAGGAATAGCTGTGAGGAATCTGTGAGGCTGTTTGACTGAAACTTAATATTTTACTTCTAAGATTTACCTCATCAATAAATACCATACACCAGTGGTATCCAACCAGCTGGGCAGCCGGGGGATAAATTATTGTGTGTCGGGAGAGGATTAATAGGTAAAGACAAAAAACATGAAAAACTCTTTCTGCTTTTCAAATCATGTTTAATTTTTCTGACTTTATCTAATCTTTGCTTATTTTAATGTGAAATACTAAACTATTTTGGAGGATGTAGTAGGTGATGTAATACAGAATAGTACTTTACTAGATTATGCTGAATGTCTGTCTGTAATTCAGCATAGGAAAAAGTAATAAACACACCTCTCTACATAATGCAATATACTTCAATAGCGCCACAGACTGCACACTCCAAATTACCCTAAAATTGAATAAAGTTCCAGTTTTTGCCAAAACGAACATTACAACCTTCATTCAGGTAAGATTTACTGCATTACTGTTGCATTGTACTGCATTACTTCTAGCTAAGTGTACCTAATAAACTGGCGCCTGAGCATATATTGTATTTAATAGCTTTTGCCACTCCCTAAAAAAACTTTCAAAACATTTTGCTTTTATTATCTTTTAAGTGCAATCTCAATGTTTTCTTAATATCATTTTTAATGTGTTGTCTATGTCTTCGTAAAGCACTCTGAAGTGCCTTGTGTATGAATGTTGCTATATGAATAAACTTTCCTTGTCACGAAACTATTCATAATCTAATTATTGTATTTTGCAGAGGTGGGACAAAGTCTCTGCTTTGCAAGTAACAAGTAAGTTTCAAGTCTTTGCTCTTAAGTCCAAAGTCAAGTCTAAGGTCCTAAACTTTGTATTTTAAGTCCTAAACAGCTCATTAGCACTCTTCTGACCCATTATACTTACACAAATTGCGAATGCTCCAACAAATATTACCATTCTTTGTGGAACTTCAAATGTCGAATGAAGTTAAGTTGTTGCACCTCCGTCTGTAAGTCACGACCTGCATGTTTTGAAAACTGCAATTTGTTTTTTTTTATTGACCTCTATGTAGTTTTTGTACACAAACAAAATTCTCTTTGGTAGCATGTTTGTTTAGCTGCCGTTAGCTGGCTACTCAGTGGCTCTGGACTGTTGTTTGATTTTAGTTGACTGACATTTATGCTTCTATTTTGAAGGACAGACTGACTCAGCTGCTGAACATAATGTGATACGACTCTCCAGCAGTGCCACGCCCTCATCTTGTTTTACCACCTTTTTATGCAGCGATGTCCTCCAGGCAAACTGACCCAGTCACACATGCACTGTGACAGTACTGTGGAAAAATGCCTGCATTCGGATTACCACAAGGCTGGTATATGTGCAAACCTCTGCATACTGTACATTTAAGTTTAATCGTTGTGCATCATAGGTTTGACTTTTACAGTTTTGTGTGCATATTATTTGCACATAAATCCTGAGGGGATCTCACCACAAACTCATGAAACCAGAGAGACAAACAGCAGATCAGCAGCAATCCAAAAACACTTATTTAGCAGAGATGTTTCAGGCTTTCAGTCTGTTTGAAGCACAAAATTCATCAGGGCCCTACAACTCTTTAACAGTAATATGCTCTTTCTAACACAGAACTGAGCCAAGAGATGCATTCAACAAAGTGCATTATTTATAAAAGGGTGCTCTTGTGCAAAGTGAGGGCGCAGAGCATCAGCAAATCACTGTGCAGGATTTTCATGTTTATCTTCTCAAATTGCTCCACATATTAAACATGCCAGCAGATGTTATCCAGTTCATTTAGATAAATGTGTAATGAAGCATGAATTTTTCCAGCTCAGGAAAATGACTAATATGTTTCCTTTATTAGCTACACAAAGTGCTGTCTTAGCGGGGTTACTGTTAACGACACTTGCTTTGAAACTCTGCTCATATACTTGTCTCTCTTTCTTTTTAGGTCATAATGAAAGGAAACACAGGAATTTTTAACTCATGTGGCCATGTCAAACTATGGGATGCAACTCCAAAAGGCAGTTTTATTTCAGTATCTCCTCATTATCTATCATAACACTGTGTGAAGAATCACTTCACATTAATGGCCGAGTGGAGGCATCAAAGGTATCGACTAACAGACCAGATGAGAGAGGATGCAGCGGACACTTTCATTCTGGAGGCAAGTCAGTCTCCCTCTATCTTCCTCCTGAGGGAAATATGTATTCTGCCCATGTTCATTTGATAATAAGATATCACAGATGTATGCTTCATTTGCAGCACTCCAAGGTTGTCTTGAATGTTTCTGCTCCCCTAAAAATCTTGATAGATTCAGCTTTCAATAATTTAGCTATCAGTCTGCGAGCATCTCTTGTAGTGTCTCAGCCTGTCAGGCTCAACCTTACTAATACTGTGCACCTGCATAATGCACATATACTCAACTTGAATCTGTGTTATTGCTTCTACATCTGACAGGGAGGAAATATTAAGATATTCCACTTCAGAATTCAATTGTTGAAAACATACAAAAATGTTCTGACAAAACCTTGATAACGGTTGACAAGAAACAACTCATCTATAAAATAGCTACTTTCTGACATATCTTTCAGTATTCAAGTCCCCATAAATGCTTCCTTTTGCAAAAATGCAACCCGAACACAGCCGAGCCACAGCCCCAAGTTCCACCTGAACACTGTCTTAAAATCTGCTTTTGTAGCTCTCCTCTTAAAACTAAAAACTACACAAGTTATAGCATCCAACCTGCTCCTCAGCAACTTGCTGCACTAAGAGAAACATCAACTGCGATCACAATCACAATCTGTTTACGAAACAAAAAACCTTACATATCATCTTGCCCTTTACAGAAGCACGCACGTCTGACATTCTTCTCAAAAATAAGCCAGTGTTTCTTTATTTTCTCCCCTGAAAACTCTGCCCTTTGTCAGCCGAGGAAGATTTAACTATGATACTGTAATCTATTTGTACCTTAAAAAGACGATTGTTGCGCCTCTTTGCATCAGCTAATTCAAAACAGCGATAAGATTGAGCATCGGGAAGAAATGCTGAGGGTGGAGATCAGTTAAGCTGACATGTGGGACACGCAGCTGGCTAATGATTTGTCAGGAGACAGGAGGTGTAATTGTGGCTCCTCAGAAGGTGTAATTGTGGCTACTCACTGGCTTGCATAAGCTGTCCCTGGCGTCCAAACACCTGGGAAAAGGTGGCGTGGCTGCAGGTGAGGGTGTCCTCCATGGCTGTCCCACTGGCACACACTGAGGAGAAGAGAGGAGGGGGATGAGGGAAGGTCAGCCACACTGCGTCACATCGAAATGGAAAAACAGGAGAGAGGAAAGGAGATAAAAAAGAAGAGGGAGGAGAGAAGGGCTTGCCTTCAGTTGTAGAAGCTGGTGTGTGTGATCTCTATTGATGACTGCTCTCCTCTGGACCCGTCCTACTGCTGCTGCTGCTGCTGCTGAGGAGCCAAATACAGCCCCTCGCTGCTCACACCAATATGAGCAGAACTGCTCCCCGCACAGATAATGGGAGGGGGTGTGCCTGCCTGGCTGCCTGCTTGTCAGCATGTAAGTGTGTGCGCGCAAGAGAAAGTTCTCTGAATTTGTGCCCGCGAGAGAATTTTGCTGTGCATGTGTAAAGGAGAGAAACACAGGATAGTAGAGCAGGTAGCAGAGCTGCAGGCACAGTTGCTCTGCCAGAACTCTGATCTTGTGCTTCGTCTGTACAGGCTGACAGTCCTCTGCGGCTCCAGACAAGCTGGGTTGAAGGGAAGAGCAAAGAAGATGGGAGGCGAGGGGAGAGCTGCAGTTTCTTCAGCAGGTAAAAGTCAATCCCCCCTCCTCCCCCTAATTCTCAGTGCAAGTAGACAGCAGCGTCTGTCCTCCAGGCGCAGGATGGGACTGTTGTTTTCTGATCCGTGTGACTATGCCCTCCTTTCTCTCCTCCCGCTCCCTCCACTCCTCTATACAGCCCTCATTTGCTGTGGCAGCAGTAACATCTCTCTCCTGCTCTCTCTCACATCTCTTACTCTCTCCACCCCACCCCATGCAAATCCCCTCGATCCATCTTAAAGCTCGGGCTGCTGCTGGGAAACAGATTCTAGCAAACTCGAGTGCTTCATCTTCATCCTCCCCAGCGCTGAGGGGAAAAAAAAGGAGTATGAGAAAGTGGAAGGGTTGTATAGAAAGTGAAAAGTAGGGCTGGTACAGCCAGTGGTTTCCAGAGGCTTCATCTGAAAAGGAATTGCAGAAAACTGCTGAGTATAAAACAAAAATTAGCTCATACTCCACTGAAAAAACACTGACTTGCTACACTATGTAGTGCAACATCTCAGGTGAAGCAGCGCAGAGTGAAAAATGAGTTTCACTGGAATGTGTAAAAAGACCTACCGCACACTGCAGCAAAAACATGCAGCGAGATGTCGCAATATAAATTTAACACATCCATGAGATGTAATGAGCAGGTTCCT
>JAQFJA010000012.1:12874153-12884865 GCA_029874485.1 Naso brachycentron | reverse complement strand
ATCGCAGCCAGTTCCCCTGCATGGGGTCTGTGGCATCGACACACATCCAGCCTCGCGCTGGGAAATAAACCTACAGGAGGAAAGTACAAAGATGATGTAATGTAAAACATGTAGCTCTAGAGGCAATACAAAATCAGCAGCATTTGTCATAGCAATGTAATAACATATTTTGTTTTCCTCCAAAGCAGCAGTTGTGCTTAGAGATGTTTCTGTTAATTTATCATAAAACTTTTTAAGGTAACAACAAGTTTTGTAGTTATGTGAACTCTTTTGATCTATAGGTGCTACACTTAATGCAGAATGTAGTTAGGCTTGTTTTAGGTATGTGGTGGCTGCCACAAATGTGAACATTTCAGGAAAGGGAGCTGGCGGGGCTGCTTCTGACTTACCTCCCACATGTAAACATTACTCGTCACCTGGGACCTTTTCTTCTTCTCTCCAACAAACGGGCCAAACCTCTTGCCTTTAGGGATGACCCGAGTAGCCCAGACACCTGTAAAAAAAATTAATTAATTTAAAAAAATAAAGAAAAACATCTTTTGCGTGTCACATTTAAGATTAGATTTTTGTTTAAGCACTAAATATGCTAAGAGTGTTCATCTCTTTGTGAACACACTTTGAGCACATTTAGAGATCTTTACCCACAAGTGATGTCCTGCACTGTGTTTTTGAAGGTTCACTATAAACAACTGTGAACCTTGAACTTTACCATACAATTTTAGGATATGGTTCTTTAGGGTTGGCATGATGATGTTTACCATTACTAGAGGTTATTTAAAATTCATTCGTTTGTTTTTTAATTATTTTTCTGGTGTACAAAAAAAATTAATTTTAACTTACATGAAGTCGCCTGGATCTGACGGTTTTAATGATAAGGTAAGTAGGTGACTCTGTCCCATTGTGCATACTGTTTGACCAAAGATAGTGCTCATTTTATGTAGTTTGTCAAGGTTTTGATAATAATAGAAACAGACTTTTTAAATTTAACTGCATGATCAGTCCAAATTACATTTTAATGTCTGAGAATATCAAAGGGTTAAATGAATTTGCTCAATTTGTTAATGTGTTTTGCTCAAAGTGTGTTCAAAGTTAACTGAAGCGCTAAAATTCTTAATTTTTCAACACAGCGTGGGCTCACTGCTGTCCAACATCACTGGCTGCTGGGAGTCATTTTCAAAGTTGTGCATCAATGAAATGCAAATCCACATGCTGATGATTTTAAAATAGGTTGTCAAAAGTGCAGTGGTCTAAATGGAACAGAAACACTGTATGTACTCACCTATGCGGCTTTGTGTTACAGCAGAAGGTCCGAGACGCAAGCAGTCGGGCAAACCCTTCCACACATGAGCTGGAACTTCTTCTAGAGTTTCCACTGTCCCTTTAGTGATGGCCATGATCTACAATAAATGAAACATTACATTCTTTGGTATCAGAAGCATCAAAACACTGCGAAAATGTCGAATATATTTATGCATGACATGCTGAAGATCAGTGGATAATATCCTTATTTTACAGAACTTAAGAAGTAGATTTTTTACCTGCTCATGTAGGTCTCCACACGGCAGTGGGCACAGAGTCTCAGTGAAGTGTTACCACATGAACTAGAAATATAGAGTAAGGTAAATGATTTAAAAAGCAGCAGAAAGGATGTATTCAGTAAGAACTACATCCCAGTGAGGACAACACATAACAGTCTAATACAGCTTTCCCTTGAAGTATTGAGGATTTTTGCATAAAAGTGAAACACAGAACCAGCTTTAATAAAACCTCTAATTTAATTCGATTGTGGCCCTGGCTTGCCCAAATTCGGGACAAGAGATGGCTTTGTCTATGCCACAACATGGACTTCATGAAAGACGTCACATGCAAATTTAACTACAGTTAAACCACGTTATTCAAAATATTCCTCTTTGCCGAGTTGGATTATAAAAAACAGTTTGAGGGCCCTTTCATTGAACTGCAGTAGGTAACTTTGGGGTAAACATCACTAATGTTTTTGTGTTCTGTCACAATACCTATAAACAGCTTTTAGTATCGCAAGATCTCTGTGATGTCCCGTGCCTCTGTATTCAGGATTGGTAAAAATCCTATCATCCTGCTCTGTTTGTCAAATCAGTGACGCTAACTGTACTATCTGTTCTGACTGTCCAGTCTACGTTGCACTTGTTAGCGACAGGTGACATTGGCTGGTTCAAGCTCAAGCTGAGACGGACCAGTTTACTCCACTTCAACTTTCCCTGCAACTGTTTCGTCTTGGTTCAAACTGGACTTAAAAGGGAGAGCATCAACAAACGAAATGAAACGTGAGCCGGCGCAAACAGCCGCAGCGGAGTTGCTTCGCAACGGGTCTCATGCTACAGCTAACATTACCTTGTTAGCAAAAGTTACCAACAGCAGCTTTAATACAGCAACTAAGAAGTGTCAAGTATGTATTAATACAGGCTGACTTTACGGCCTGCAACTATAACTTTAATTGTGAATTAGTCTGAAGATCAATTTAATGATCAATATATATGTTTTTTTAATTGCTATTGACTGCCTACAAAATATACACATTGCTCTGACACAAAGTCTTTAAATTAGGGTCTTTCAGATATTAGTAACGGTATAACACCTCTGACACTGCAGAAAATACTGTACTGGGTATTAGCAAGTACATACATGAGTCTATTTAGAAATCTGATAAACTTGTAATTTATTTTTTAGAAAAAGAATCCTGCTACTTTCCAGCTGCATTTCTTACACCTGATTGCAGCTTAACCATTTTCTCACTGCACAGAGTAGCCAAAATCCATCAACGGCAAACGACTTGTGAAACTTCAAGCACATCCATAACATAACATTCATACAGGGTAGTCTACACAGCTCTTAAAAATGTGAATTTTGAATTCATTTTTTAAAGTAATGCTTCAAATTGATTCAGTGTTTTTAAATGTTCTGTATGTGATGGATAGGATTTTCGGTAAAAGGAAAAGCGGCTGATTCTAACCCTGAAGCTGGAACCGAAATGATTCAAACAAACAACGATTATCATAAAAGTCAATATTTATCTTCTTGATCGACTAGTCAATTTGATGGGCTTTCATCTTCCTTTTTGCATTAATGAAAATTCTGGCTTTTCAAATGTTCCCCTCACAGTGACATACTATGCTTCAACTAGCTTTTTTTGTCCCAGCTGGCAGAAAAGCCAATTGTTCAGGAGCACAATGAGCTGCTCCATGTGTTTGGTGGGGCTGAGCTCACACATCTTACTGAATTCATTAACAAAAATATATATATATTCCAGAGTTTAACAGCAGATCTTTCAACATAAACGACTCCTGACTTAATAATGCTATATTATCTGAAAAGCAGATGGGCTAAATGACAAATCCAAACAATAAAACTAATTGTCTACAGATTTGTGGTGCTCAAACTCAAACCTCCTCCTAAAATAAAGGATGAAATGCATTAACTTTATACTGGTCAGTTCATGTAGGTTCATCTGATTTTTTTTTTATTCTTTAATTCTTTCTCTCTTTCTTTTTTCGTCACTAGGCTGTAACTCGCCGGTGCTGGAGTTGTGATCAGACATTTTTAAATCCCTTCTAGCTAAAGTTTAAGCAACAAATGGAGAGATTCCAACCAGGGTGTGTGCGTAAAGCGGATTTCAAAGCGTTTTGCCTCCGTTTCATCCCTTTAAAAAAAAGTTGACAATGACACAGAAAATGAACGGACATGTAAATCGTGCAGCGCCCAAGGATGCAGTTTATTGTTACCCTCACAGGCAAACCGTCCGCTCTGCTTATTCTTCCCGATGCTGGCCGGAGTAAGGTGTTTGAAGCGGTTTTCGCCCTCAGTGCTGCCTGCCGTAGGCTGCTTTTTGGGTTTATGCTACTCATACGCGCACTTACCTGCTTTATTTGACCGGGGACTTGTGATTTTTGTGCTCTACCTGCTTTCAATCTGCTGAAAATGGCGGATGGAGGCTTGAGTCGAAAGCCTCTTCAGTAACTCGGATCGTGGTGTAGTGTAGTTGGGAGAGGCAGCCTGTCAGACCCGTGCACACACACACTCACACACACACACACACACACTCCCAGCGATGGGCCAACAATGTTCAGCAAGGAGGTTTTAGAAGACGACAAGGCTCCCTGGTCTCCTCTCCTGCAGGCAGTGGCTCCAGTCCTGTCCACACTGCAGCCTAACATGAATCCATGCCAATTAAGTACCTTGCCTTTAGTCATCTGTGAGCATAATGGGCCTGTAGGCTGGTACCATCTGTGCATCCATGATTTGCTGAGGAGAGCTCAATAAAAGCAGGCAAATGCAGGCTGGATTGTGTTATTTGGTGCCAGAATGTCCTCAAGTTTAACATTTTTTACACAAAATGCTTTACATGTGGCCAGTGTGTTGTTATTTGTTGGTAAATGATTTTCTTTTTCAGTGCATGTTTTCACACATCTGCCAAATTAGAATAAAAAAGTGAGTCTCCTAATTTTAATTAATTGAAATGATTGAGTGGATAATGTTGCATAAATATGTTCTGGGGAGATTCCAGTTATTTCTTTTTTCTTCTTTTTTTTTTCAACAGTATAATTCACTTACTTTTAGCGTTGCTTTCCTGGAATCCTGAATGCAAGCGGTGTTAAAAACAAACTATGAGACAATTAAAAAAACATCCCACAGCTGTTACAGTCTGTTAATTAAGTGTGCTGTTTCCAGACTACATATTCTGTCCTTTAAATGTGGTGACAATACAAAAGCAGAGATAACATTTCAGTACATTTCATGTGAGCAAAGATTTTGACAGAGTTTTTAGGGTCAGTTTTATCAAATATTCACTCAGCTGTTTGTTTTTATTAGATCCCCATTAGCTTTTGGATTGCAGCAGCTATTCTTCTTCCTGGGGAGGCTCTAGTTTACGATGCTGTTGACCTGATTTGAGTTATGCAGAGAGCTGTTTCTGTTATTTAGCCTTCTACCACTTAAATGAATACAATACACAAAAAATTAGTACCATTAAAACAGAATATAGCTCAACAGCACCACAAGCTACGCCCTCCAAAATGACCATAGAGTTAAATCAACACCTCACCAAAACAAATTCAGTAAAAACTTAACATCATAATCTTCATGAATGTGGAATATACGATATTTAAGGACTCTTGTGAATAAGTTTAACCTTTACATAACAAACTGGAAATTTAATTTTCTTTACTTTTAGATCACATATTGTCAAATGGACATGAAGGTCAACACAAAAATTGAAAAATGAAAAAGAGTGTATCTCTTTCTTTTAAAGGTAAAATATTTAATATTTTACACCAATTGCAGTACAAATCCTATAAAATGAAACAAATAATGTGTATTTTATAAACAGGGGTGATTTCTAGTTTAACTCATGGGTTACAAGAGTGAATGTAATTGAAACTGATGCCACACAGGGAGGTAAACCAGGGCCATCGACGAAAAATCACAAGTTAACTGACAGACCAAAGGGGACCTGTACGTTATTAACACATTTAATAATGTGGCCCATCAGTTGGGTCAAATAATTTGAGGCAGATTTGACCACAATTTTAAACCACACTCAAACAATGCTGTGAGAGTTTTCAAGCAATTTTACTGTAACTAGTGCTAAAATGTAACATGTAGCACCTTTACACATTATGGGAACAATTTACCTAATAAAGTTGTGTAATTTAGATCCAATCCTCTATTACATTTATACCAGACTTTCAATATCTCTTGATGACCAGTTAGGTAAAATAACTTAAATGACAGTATCTTAAAACCCATTTATTCACACTCATAAGAAAGTCCAGTAATGTCATAAGGTCCTGCAATCTGTCCACAAAGGCCTCACAGAACCAAAGATGTTAAAAGGATTCTGCAGCTGCCATCATACAAACAGAACATTGGTTGTCCCACATGACCTCAATAGAGAAAATTTTAATTGCTCTATTTTTTTTTAATAAGGAAACACGAAAAACATCCTGAACTGAAACAGCCTTTACATATTTTAGTCTCAAGAGGATAATGACACCAGTGTTTTCTGAGGCGTCCACATGTGTACAGCTGTGTACATGGCCTCTGTTCTCTGCTGCAGGCAGGGTTTGAAACCTGAAATCAGCTCTAGTAGCACACAGTTCCCTGTTTGGATATGTTGTTACATCAACTCCCACACAGATTAGTCATTATGATTCTAAAAGGGCATGCAAGGTAATCATGGCTGTTATGATAACAGTCATATTTACAAGAAATGTCTGTGGCCACTAGGGGCCGCTGTGATACCATAAACAGGTTGTGTTCACTTCAGATTAAAGTTTTAAGTCTATGCCTGGAGATTTGTGAACCAAGTAGAACAGAACTAATACACAAATAATTGATGCCATGATTATATAACTGTCAGAGCAGTGCTGCAACTCGCAGGAAAGTATTGGCTTTAATGATCGGCTGTGTGATAAATGTGTTTGTGCATCTTTCTGCGGCAACACGGTGGCAGTCATGCAACAAAGTGTCACTGTATCTGTTTTAATTGTGTGTTTTTTTTACAAACTGTACAGAAATAAAAACTTAAACTATTACTACTGTTACTGTTTGTGAAAGGATCTGTGTTACACCTTCTCAAGGCGTGACTTAATGCCACATTAGGACACAGTCAGCAAGCTCTTACCCTGCAAGTTCTCACATCTGAGGTTACTCAACCAGGGTTCTCACATTAACTGCATTTCCTGTTTGGAGTTTTCCACTTCTGTTCATTCCCAGTTATCCCAATGAAGCTCTTACACAAGAGGAGTCACACTGTGGACTTGTTTTAAAGGGTGCTTTAATGTCTGTAACTTCGGTGCTTGAAACACCTCTCAACCAGATGTCCTGATTCCTGCCCCTCCTTCACAAGCTTTCACCCCTCACGGTTCAGGCAATACCAAATTCTTCCACTCTCGCTCCACCCTGATGACCTTCACACGTCCATCAGGCTGACAGCTGTCACTGGTCCTCCTGCTTTTTATGAGAGCTATAACTCCTCTTCTGCCATATGAGGATTTCCATCAACTACTAGTGTTCTTGAATACTGTCCCTGAAAGGACAGCTTCTTAATTATTCAAGACTGCCTTAAAACTTTAGTCAGCTGCCCTTATGAACACTGAAACAGGTTTCGCATGATAATCATTCTCCCTGTGATTTCAGTGTAAGTGATGGGCGATAAAACCCAAACTCTCCTTTTTTGTCTAAAAATATACTACAAAGTTTAAATATGTTAATACGAGGCTGTAACCGTCCGAATTAGACAAATCAAGCATATCTGCCAAAGTTAGACTATTTAGAATAAAATTCCCTGGTTGTGTTTCTCCATCCAGATTGTGAATCTCATCCAGATTTTCACAGAGAAAACTAACTTCTACTGTAAATAATACAACATGTACATAGTAATCTAAGTCATTGTTCTAATTCATGTGTTTTCAATGTGCATGTGTGATGGCACTTTTGTGTGACTGATTTGGCTTCTTTTGATATACAGATGTAATTTGTTCTTAGATCACTCTTGTAAAAGAGATCATCTCACTGACATCTCCTAAATACATGTCAGCTTATTTAAATTACAAAGGTCTTGTCTCATTCTTTACTTGTAAATGTGCATTTATTTCACACAGGCAAAAACCTGTGCAGTTACAAGCGTGCCATAATTACAATGGGATATGTTTACTGTGCTTGGGTGCAGTCTTAATCCAGAACACAGTTTACAGTTTTCCTTTTGGAACAGCACGTCCCGTTCACCCTTCTAAAAATATTTAATGTGTGCAGGATGAGCCGTGGACATATAGCTGGTGCAGCAGCCAAAGTGTGATTGATAGGAGGGCTCTTCGTCTCATGCTGCATGACAGAACAGGAAAAACGATAGGTCTTCTTGGCTCTTAGACAGCATGCACTGTAGGAGGTGAGTGCATTTAAAATGCATGTGGTGGACTGTACTATATGAGCCATGAGGCCACTGGAAATGTACACATTGTACATAAAGAATGTTCTATGATCAAACGCTGGACAATGTTTGATTCAACAATCACATGAAGGGAAATATTTATTATACCTGCACCAACCATCACTTCAATGATCATTCATTTAAAAGCTCAACAAATAAAGTTACAAGTGCATCATTATCATCATCATCATGAAATTTCTAAATTAAAACATGATCACACAGATGAATAAGAACATTCATAAATGCTTATTGTGAAATAGACATTATGTTTCATAGAGCGTGGCTTCCATCTTTAGAAAAGATGGTCACATGCTCACATTTATCATAAATCACTGCTGTACAATTTACATCAGTATGTTATCACAAGAAGACAATAATCTACTTATAAAAGCCATTTCACAACTTACATTAGGTCAAGACACATTTTCAAGATCACAGGTGGAGGTCCAGTGTATAGGATTTAGGGGATCTATTTATACAATATAGCAGAAATGTAATGGAATATTTATAAGTATGTTTTCATTATGGTATAATCACCTGAAAACACAAATTGTGTTTTCATCACCTTAGAATGAGCCTTTATATCTACAGAGGGAGCAGGTCCTTTTCCACAAAGTCTGCCATGTTGGACCGACATTTTTTTTTACAGTAGCCCAGAATGGACAAACCAAACATTCACTTTAAAGAAGGTCTTTCATAAGCTTTATGAGTTTCATGGCCACCATAGGTTTTCTTACACACTTGGAAGCAGTGGCTTAGTGGAGGAATATTCAGTCGGGTGCAATCTGCAACTTCACCACTAGACGTCACTAAATCCTACACACTCGACCTTAAAGTGAAATGTGGAGGTATTTATCCTTTATTTTTTATTTTCATTATGCCACAATACAGAAGCATTGTATTGTTTTTTTGTTGTTGTTTTTTTTTTACCCCTTTGCATTTCTTTAACACCATTATTTTACACACAAAGCCTGATCAGCCAGTCACATACATATTGCACTGGCATAAATTAAAAGCATCATGTGGAGATTTTGACCTCGGGTAGTGCCATTGAGCAGTGTTTTTAAAGTGGATACAAAGATGAGTGGAAATGTGCCAGCAAAGGCAGCAAAGATGACTGCTAGCCTGTGCACACTGACAAAAGACAAATAACAAAATATTTTAAAATCCACAAAGCGTTAAGAGGATGAAATGTACTCAACAGATTTGTTAGACTTTAAGGGTATGCACTGCATTCAGAATGTTAACAAAGTTTTGTTTGTTGACAAGAGAACCGAAAGGGCACCTTTAAAACCAAAAATTGCCCAAAAGCGTAAAAAAAAAAAAAAAGAGAGGACAATATTAGCTCCATCTTGATTGGCAGGAAAATGCTGCATGGGGGTCAATTCTGTTGCTGAATGAGCATTATTACCTCTCATGCTTCAGGGACGTTTGGCTGATTGTACTTCCATCTTTCTACTCAAAGGTTAAATTAAACAAGCTAGCATTAGCAAGAAAGCTAGCAAGCTAAAAATAATGTACATGGATTTAGGTCATTCTGCAAACTGAAGAAACAGCTCCTCATCTAACGGAATACCTTAATAACATTTTAGCAGGAAAAACAGTGTGTAGAGCTTCTAATTTGCATTTTTTTCTTTTGACCAAACCAGAGCTGGTGATTGTTGGAACAGCTGAAAGACTAACCAAGACAGTTCTGATGAATTTTATTCTGTTTCTGTTAGGTAAACTTACTATTCTTGTCAATGGCATCTAGTGGATTAGAGGAGAGCAATATAAGATAACATGAGATGCTGCAACTCCAGAGTGACATCTAGTGGCAGTGAATGTTGCACATAGAATCTCTCACTGAAATATGAACACGAGTTTACTAGTAGTGTTTTTATTATGAGGCGTTGCTGCTTTTACTGAAGCAGAAGACTCCGTTACCTTTTTCACTATTATTGTAGAGACTTTCTGGCTCTTTAAACCTTGGAGAAACTGGAGAATGTCCTTCAGTAGACTTAAGCAAAGATCCAATGCAGAGGAACTCGTTCTTTTCACAGTGTTTCACTTGCCCCGTATGTCAGCTAATCCATTTGCTAACTGATATTAACTTCAGTGTCCTAAAGCAGAATAAATAATTGCAAGTGCAAATTTATAGGCGTTGTTGTTGACCACGCTATAAAAGGTTATCTGAATACTAAACCATTTTATTTATAAATTAAGGATTTTAAAGCAACAATATGTAACTTTGACCGCGAACCGTGGCTTCGAGAAAAAGATGTTGACGATGTATGTTCATATGTCGGATGAAACAGCACTTTTAGTAAAACTGGGTCATATATCGTGAAGAAAATGTCATCTGGTTTTCCCTCTGTCCTGTCCTACGACTGCTCTGCCTGTCTGCAGCCTTTTATTTTAGCGGAGCTGACACCAGCAACGACCCGCTGCTGTAACTGCTGCTTTGGTCTGCAGGTAGCCTACATGTTGCTTATAGGGACCTGACCTGAATCACAAGTTGAGGCAGAGCAGTCATAGGACATCAGAGGGACAACCAGTGGACATTTAAAGGACATTTATTTTCCATAAAATATGACCCGGCTTTACTAAAATTGCTGTTTTGTACGTTGTATGAACGTATATTGTTAAGTTTTGTTTCTTGAAGCCACGGTTCGCGGTCAAAGTTGCATCGTGTTGCTTTTAGAAAATAAAACTTTGGGACATTGTTGTACTCACTTGCACTCAACGCAGTTTCTTGGATATAGTCGTC
>JAQFJA010000012.1:12821877-12833116 GCA_029874485.1 Naso brachycentron | reverse complement strand
TATTACTTACTGTTCATTCCATTACACAAAGGTGACAGCCAACCATTAGAGAAATGACAGAGGTCAAAAAGGCTGCTCCAAATCTTCCTTGTCATGAAATGATGACTAAAGCTGAACAGCTTCCTATGGGCCTTAATCTTCCCCTCTAAAAATATCTAAGATTTAATGATTTTTCCAGTTCTGAATATTTCTGAAATATGCTTCAAATTCCTTGCAGTTCATAACTTTAAACTGTGACACTGAGCTTCATTTCCTTGGCCAACTATGCTTCTAGCTACAAATCTGGGACAAAGCAAGAGCATGGCCTACTGGAGGTGATGATTTCAGTCACCACATAAATGGTGAGCTCCTGGAAAGACATAGAATTACAGATTCTGACCCCCCATCTCAATTACGAAAGAGTTTTTGGGGCTCACTAATGCCAGTCAGCTAAGAGGTCTACTAGGGCACAAGAGAAAAACTAGCTATCCAACCCTGACTACACTGAAAGATCCTACAGCCTTGGTTTCCCATATTCCTATATAATTACTAACTGAGGATGCATGTCTCAACAATACCAACTGATTAACACTTTTTTTCATAGGCCTGAGGATGTGACTAAGAATGTGCCCAGGCATCAGCCCATCAGGTTCCACTATCATCTGCATTATAAATGATTCTTAGAGACAGAAGAAAAACATGGTAGTATAAGTGGTGTGTTCCAGTCAGCGAGTCAGGTATTGACTTCAAGAGAACTCATTATCATGGAGGAGGAAGTTCACTGAATCAATTGATGACCATGGTCAACACCATTTACAACTGGCTGCTGTATCACAACCGAGCAAAAAGAGCAGATGGGAGGGAGCTGTTAAGGGTTAATGACTGCTTAAAATGATAGCAGAAGTAATATATAGGGGATGAACTGGGAGGCCATGGCAATGACTTACAAAAAGACAGCTACAGTTTCATGCAAAAGTGAAGCCAACATTTCTACACAGGCCTGGAGGCCACAAGAGGAAGCGATAGAAGCCTCAGGCCTTTTATGTTCTGCACTGCAGTCAGCACTTCACTCAGTGGAGTGTGGGGACAGCAGCTCCTGCCAAAATGTATCCGTGCCAAGGCCTGCCAGCCTGCTCTACCCGCCCACTCTAAGGGCCAGAGCGTGAGCGGTGGGGCGCCGGTAGGCGGGTGCCAAGGTGAGGCTGGTGGGCGGGTGGCCAGGCTGGAGCTTCCTGACACGGGAACCCGCCTCACAGCAGGATCAAACTGGCTGCCGAGTGAATCACTACCCCTCCCACCACCCGACAAAGTCAGCACCGGGCCAGCACACAGCCACTTTTGCTGTCTCTAAAATTAAGAAGGAATCCAGGATGAGACAAAAGTGCTAAAAAGCACCTCATCACTCATCAGACCAAATCCAAGCTAAGGTTTATAAGACAATAAACTGAAAAAAAGACATTTATGAACTGAGGAAAACAATTATTTTGGACTTGGAGTTTGTGTATAAGTTACAAAAAGAGTAGTGCTCCAAATATGTATCAGTGCTGCTGAAAAATTCAGTATCAGCAAAGTGCTGAAAATTTAAATGCTTGCTTTAAGGTGTAATGATGATACAGGCTAAGGAAGTAGATGAAGGTATCAGAGAGTCTAGCACCAAAGCAATTTTACACTTTCAGATTTCAGGCCCTGCAAACCTAAGCTTGAGGTGCGAGATAGTGACAGGAAGTGCAAATTCTCATACCTGACCAATCTTATTCAAATAAGCAACAGGAGCTGGGATTTTCTGGGCTGTGGCTAGTCACTAGTCAGAAGCAGGAATATTATCTCCAGAGTAAATAATGTCCTGGAGGACCAGTAGCTACCCAAATCGCTTCCTAAAAAATAGAAAACTGCTGCAGGCTGCTATTATTAAGCCTCAGATCCAATGGGAAGTTGAACCTTTGATCTGTTTAGGGTACTATGTATTTGCATTTTATAATGAGATCAAAGCAAGGTCCAGGGCCCCTGCAGGAGGCAGCTCTGTGCCCCATCTTTGCACACTGGATGATTTACAGACTAAAGCTATATTTCCCTGTTAACACGATCATGTAACAGCTATGGACCTCAGTGAAAATGCAGTGGGAGATTCACCGTTTGTCAGGCAATCAACAGTAGCCTACATTCTCTTCCAGCTAATTTCCTCTCCTGTACACAGGTGGGGGAGATATAAAAAAAAAAATAAAATCATGCCAGTAGCAACAATCTCTTCAACGGTTCAAGTTCAAGAGCAAACATTTCAAGCATTTCTAAACTGGTTGAGAATTGCTCCAGATTTTCTTTGGCATTCTTCACCTGGAAGAAATGCAGAGGGGAATTTACACAGTTTGCCTGAAGTGAGCCCACAAGGAGACTGGAGAAGGCTTGAGATGAGAATGGAGGTCAACAATTCAGCATGTATGTTGAGCTTCAATTCAATACTGTTTCTAAACAGTGTTTTAACAGAAAATTTATCAGAAATTAAATCGAATACACTGTCACTCTGTTACTGGTATATTAAGAGTACGCAGAGACTTGTATTTTATGACCAGCTGACCAGAAGTAGGGATAAACCGTATACAATTGTGCCAATCAATTAGAAGGTCTGTCGGCTTAGTTAGCCGCTTCAGTATGAAGGTGTCATTGTAGCAACACCTAAAAGCGTAAGTGTTGTGTAAATTTAATTTCAGTTCATTTAATTGTAAATATCAATCAAGTCAATAGTTAAATGATCTTGTAATAATAAAAAAAAAATTCTTAAATGTAGTATACTTTCACCCCTCCCTTCCAGCCCAAACTCACCCTCAGCCAGGCTATGGCATGTTTAGTTCAACTCACAGCAATTAAGTAAGCCATCTTTTGCAAAAACTCAGTCAGGGTTAGGCCCTCCACCGGTGCTTAGAGCAGCCAAAAAAGGACAAGACTCATTTTTTCAGCATTCCTTTCTCACACAAATACCAAGTAAAAATACCAATATAATACATATCATATACTGAATAAGTTATAGAATTGTTGTCATTTTTGGTGGTGGTGGTATTATTATTACAACACTTATCTGTTTTTTTAGCTGAATTATGTTTAAAGTTGAATGACAAGTTCAACAAATGCAGATGTTTTCAATATTCAAATCAAGAAGTAACTATGTTAACTGTGATCTTAATACTGACTAAAATAATCCTGATTAAGATTACTGACATAATCATGACATCCCTTCCACTGCATCCATCTCAAGAACAGAGCAACAGCAGATTTTTAAAATGAAAAAATCTTGTAATTTATTGTTTTAACAAATCACAATCACAGGAACTTGACATTAGTTTATGCTAAAATCTACTAGAGTCTTTAGGGCCCAAAAAATGCCCCAATTTAACTGAAAAAGCAACACTTACACTAATGTCAATAAAAATCATAGTATTTATGGTCTGCACAGATTGTTCTACTAGTCTTCTATCAGAGTGTCGGACATAATGCATGCAGGAAGAGGCTGACTAGGGGAATATCCCATGCAGCTGCTATCTTGAAGTGTGGTGGGGCAACGCATCTGCAACTCATTTATGCAACCACTGTCCCACAAACATTTGTAGCGAAAGTAGGAGGAGGCTGATTCTCAATTCGTGACACGCAAGACAGCAGCTGTGAAGAGCCAGGGCAGATTTGAGAAGTTGTGACACCAGACTTTAAATCTGGTTCCTATTCCATTCAACTGATAATTACTATCATACAAAAAAACAGACTTTTAAAAAATCTTTTATTTTAATCTATAAAGGTTTCATACCAAACGTCAACATAAGTATTTTTTATGAATTTATGGATACCAAAACTATTCCAAGAGTTAAAAGTCCAATCTTTGCAAAGTGCTCATGAAGGGACAAACGGCATGGGTGAGTATTTTTCCCATTTACCCCTTTTAATGTCAGGGAAGTCATCTGGGCCACCTTACACTGTCTGTGATAGTTTTGCGACATGTTTGGAAATATGTTTGAGACTGCCAGTACATGAAATAATGTCTTTAACTGGCAGCTAATCAAAAAGCACTGCTTTTCATATAAGAAACAGACGGACACAGACACTACAGGATATATGCTGGATTGTACAAAAGACTGCTGCTTAGATAAACCTGCAAAATATGACAGTCTAAGAGAGCTGAAGTAAGTGTTAAGAAATGCACCTTCTAATGGCTCATTGATGCCAAGCACATATTCTGCACTCTTGAAGGCAGCGTTCACATTTTTTTTGACCTTGATGAATTATCTGTTTTCATTGACAACACTTATTGATATTTCTTCAAAGTGCAGGCTAATGGATTTCTATTGAGATGACTAAATGAGTTGCTGGTGCCCAGATTAGTCTGGTCTCATCTTGCCGGCACAGCTTGCATTACCATACAGAACAGACGCATGCGTGTGCTGAGTCCCAAATTCCTGTGACTGACATCTCCAGGGGAACAGAGGAGCGATGACTACATCCGACCTACATTCACCCCACCCAGGCATGCTTGCTTCCATCTAATTACACATACAAACATGCATACTCAGTCACACCAAAGGTGTATTCATATCATGATAGTAACAGTGCCGGGACACAAATTACTGCATGCAAATCATAGAATTGTACACTTTTAATTAGGTGTATGCTCCTCTCTCAAAGAAGTGTCTCTGACTGTTTTATAGCCAAAACTCCCTTTAAACTGTAAAGCTCCCGATGACTGAGAGAATTTTTTCCCCGGCTTTTCCACAGATATACATGATAATATCTTTTGTGTGATGGGTTGTGGAAATTGTCCGAGCACAAACACATTAGGAACAAACCTAAGGCTATTGGAGCTTGTTCAAATGCCTCAGGCATGGAAACAGCACTATTGGATTTTATTCACACATCTTACACAATCAGAAGATTTTAGATATGCTCTATGTATTATTTCAGTTGTTTAGATTCTCAGAAAAAACTATGGCAGGGAAAACACCGTATTAACAAGAACTGAGAAAAGATTGTGACGCAGGCTGTAGCCTATGAGCACATCTCCAAACCGCTCTTTCTGTGTTTCATGTGCTGTACAGCATCCTGGTTAGAGTGATGTGGTTTTTCACACTTTTTAATGTGAGGGGTATTTCTACAGTTGCAGCCCACATTTAGGCCAGAATCGGTTGATCTGTGCAAGCGTTTACTAAACTAGAAAGTACTTGAAGAGCGTCAATCTCCACCAGTGCTGACTAATTCTATAACTTGCTTTTATAGCCAAGACATCATTCCAATTACGTCAGTTCCACATTTCAAGTGGCAAAGAAAAGAAATATGTTCTCATTTCAACAATATGTATTTCTGTTAGCTTCATTGTCATGGATACAATACATCGTGACTGTAGAAATTAGAAAAAATATAATAAGTTGTTCCTTAATTCACAACCCGTCTGTCCATAGAATCTAATGTAATCTAAAAAAAAAACTTATAACAAGAGCTTTTAAAGAAGTAATTAATGTATAAAGACACTGAATACTATGTAGTATGTACTGAAAATTGTATTGATAATGTGTGGGTTATCCTCTGGTGAAGTAAACTGCAATGAATATAAAGTACATAACTCTTTACAATAACTTATTATTACACTCCTTTTGCAACCACTTACACAATTGACTAGTGCATTATTACATATGTTGTAATCTTTACAAATGCTGGAGCATGCTGGAAAATTTGTTGGTTGTGAACTAAAACTTACACAACCCTGCATAAACATCCATTTTTCTTTACAGGGTTATGTTGTGAGTTTTAAGAAAAAATCTTTCATGATATCGCGCTGCTTGCTAACTTCCAATATTGGAAATCAACCTATATTTTTAATCCCAAAGAGGATTGAATTCATCCCTAGGTTAGCTAGGTTTTAGACAGATACTTGCACAGAGTAACATACGAAAATACAGTACAGCAACTGCTTAATAGCCACAATTGTCAAAGAAGGTCCTATGAATTTATCAATAAGGATGTCTAGAAAAGTTCTGTTATTAGCTTTACGCAATCAAAGGTTTAAATTAGAGGTGCACCAATCAACCAGCCAGCCAATCGATCAGCGCCACGGGGCTTATTCTGCCTTGATTGGTGCTCAGCCAAGAACTTCTCTGTGTGGCTGGTTACATGCATGCATGGGTTTAGGTTGCAGGCAGCCCTGCAGCGCGTCAGAGCTCCGGGTCCGAATGCTGTGTGTTACAGCCACAGTGAGCACAACACAGACATTATGTTGACACTAAGTTTCACATGGAGAGTTAAGGAAAAGTGTCACGTCAGAGCACCGCCCTCATTTACAGATTCAGGTACTATAAAGTGAAACAGTTTAATCTCTTCCGTCACGTTTATTCAGCCGCCAGTGTCAGCAACCTCCTGTCATCACATAAATCTCCATTTTACACATCTTGATCATTCACTCCACTTTCCATATTGCTTGGAAGCCAGCCATCTTCTACATAACAGGAGGCAAAACCCGGACCGGATCCGCAGACTGGCTGGACTGGGCATGACTGACTGACTGACTATGTGAAAACAAATTATTTTTTCTTCCCTTTTTTAAAGGCCTCATTTGCTTTAACCAAATTATAGCGGGGGGGGGGGGGGTGTATGAATTGGCAAAAATTGGTATTGGCAGGTCAACCTTTTTGCAAAATTGGAGTCGGCCAATAAAATTACAATCTGTGCACCCCTAGTTTGACTTACATAGCCATATCTATAGAGGTTTCCTGACCATAGGGATCTTGAGCGCCTGATTTCTTGAGTGAGTCAAACTTGAGAAAAAAAGAATAAAAAACATATTACCAGCCACGTAAATTAGCCAGGCCTTGGTGTAATCCTTTCTGCTGTATCTAAAGTAATTGTGACTCATACGTACTGTAAGTTCACACTGAGTAGAGCAGAGGTTCAACCCTGCCAGTAGTACCAATTCGATTTTTACTGAGGCCACCCACTCTAAATTTTTTAAAGAGTGTATCAAAGTGTAAGCATGTTTTTAATACCTACAGTTATTTTAGTTTGGCTGGCTAGTCAGTCATGCCCTCATGTTTCCAAGCAATGCATTCTGCGGATGTGCATATGATTTCACCAAGCCCACTTCAACCTACCTAAATGATGACTTATTTGTAGGTGTTCTCTTGACACAAAGAAATAAAAACCATTTAAACTATCTTAATGGACACAGACTGAGCAATGAGTGATGCATACTCTGCAACTCAATTAGTTAACAACTTTAAAGCAGCAACGTAGATGGAGAAAAATACAGCTGCAACCTTGCACCCCTATTTGTAGAGACAGATTGTCAGTGTGCAATGAATGGGTAAATACAATGACAAAGAAGGTAGGCAGTATACAAAACACACAACTGACCTCAGTGCAGGAATACATGGAGACCGATCAGCACATGTGGTGCTACGTTGCTGACAATTAAATAAGGGATGATAAAGGTAAAAGAGGAAACAAAGGTTTGCAAAACAAAACAACTCATTTCCTTACAAAAATGCCTTGCCACGAAAGCTAAAATCAATCTTTTTACAATAACACACACTTTCTCATCTCCCTTTCACCTACACACATATCCATACACCTCCAAGCAGCTTGTGCGCACACCCGATCTTGTCGCCCCAGGAAATGGACTTCATACATCTTGTCTGACTGCAATAAAGCAGTGCCTAAGATTCTATTTCCAATAAACGTCGACTGATTGGAAAACTCATTCTAATATCAATTTCCATCTGGGCCCTTTAAAAGGCAATCAGCATGGCTTCATCTCTGTATATCATGGGCTCCTTGAGATGATGACACAGCACTGGCTCTCTCCTTCTGCATAATGGCCTTCTCCTATCAAGGCATCTGCAATGAATAATACCACCCATGAATGGGCTATTTAGTCTGTGTTCGCACAGATAGGGGCCACTTCTCTGAATATTAATCCAGGGTTTTACACTTCATATGGTTCTCTCAGAGCTGCACCGTTTCTCATTCAGAGGAGTAAGGCACTTAGTGTGATTTGGCACACTTGGAGTTTCTCTCTTAGCTTTGATTACCAATGGCATCTCACTTTGTTTGAGATACCCAGTGACCACAAAACAATGATTTAAGTCAAAGAATATCAATTACAACTTCAAATGCCGTCCATAGCTTACTACAAAATACGAGGTCAAAGAAGAATTCCCAATATTGAATAAACTGGTCTAAGTTACTGTATATCTGCTATTTCAGAAACAGAAAAAAGCACTGAAATAATGCGCCATATTTGGTTTGGCATAAAGTACAAGCGTCTTTCAAAGTAAGAACCAGAACTCTGTCATCATTCATCAGCTACATCAGCTTAAAATAAAAGCCAGATGTGTTTTTCTTACCTTCCAGCCACTGCCTGCCTCCCTGTAGTAGGGAAAGTTATCACAGATCCACTGATAGATCTCGCTCAGTGTCATCTTTTTCTTTGGCGAGCTGTTGATGGCAAACGTGATGAGGCTGGCGTAGCTGTAGGGCGGCTTGCCGTCCTTGTGCTGCTGCACCTCTTCCTGGTCCAACGTGGTGTTAGGATCCAGTAAGGTACTCTTCTTGCCCATGCCTGGCCCGTGGGCATTCTGGGCGTCCGCCTTACGGATGGCTGCCTGCATGGTCAGCTGAGGAAGCCAGTCCATGGAGGTCAGACTGCTCTCCAGCTCCGACGTCATGGTGACGGCAGGCTGGGCAGGAGGGGGGTGGGGAAAAGGAGGTGGTTGCTGTTGATGCCCGTTGACTGATGAAGAGTGGACCAGGTGGGGAATAATAAACAGAGACACGTGAAACCTCGAAGATGAAGTCTTCCTCAGCTCAAGACATCAGCATAACTTCTTCTGTAGGTCAACTCTGGAGAAACAGGAAAGAGATATGGCTTAATTAGTAAACTTATCACAACAAAAACACTAAGCATTGCGGATTAAGTATACGCAATACTGATAAAGACTGGCAATACTGCAGACAGAGTAAAAAAATGCCAGCAAGGAAGTAAGTCTGAACCATTTGCCCAACATCACAAACCAAGTGTCGCTGTAAAGTATGCTTATATTCACTGTGCAGGAGATCACAAGCAAACCACTCTCTCCACCACTTGCTGCTCTCAGAGCTGACTCATTGCTGGGACTCCATCTGCACAGAGAGAGAGAGTAAATGCCAGGCAATTGTTTTCACAACTGCCAGCCAAATGGGGGAATGGCTCAGGAGGAATTCCGACTCTCTTGAGGGTAGTAAACCCCCTCTCTTCTTTCTTCCCTGCCTGCCAGTTTGCCTGCCTCCTCCCCTTCCTCCCCCAAACAGAGCCTCTGCCGTAAACAAGCAAGCCAACGTCATCTTGCAAACTGTCCTCGATCTTGTGCGTGTCACCCGTGCTGTGCAGAGTGCAGCCCACAACAGCCTGTGTCGCTGTCCCTTATGGCACACAGCCCTCGCTGTCTTAAAATAGAGGGGAAGGGTAGAAAGGCCTAAAGTTACAAAAGAAGGTGATCACGGGTATCTGGGGGAAAAAATGAGCAGGATGACACCGCAATCTGGCTATGGGGCTGAAAAAAACAGAAAGGGTGGGAGAATGAGAAATCCTCACCAAGTTGTGGGATTTTTCTCTTGACTAAGCATGCTCGTACAAGAGTGTGTGTGTGTGTGTGTGTGTGCGTGTGTCTGTGCCTGTGCCTGTGTGTGTGTGCGTGCCTGAGTGTGAGTATGAGTGTGCACTCAAGCTGTGAGACTGAGAATAAATACAGTCTTGACAGCACTCAATAGGTCAAATGCTGCATCCTAAAAGTTCCCCTCCAAACACGTTTTTAAGTATGTAAAATACTCTGATATGATTAATATTTCGTTTAGCATTGTTTTTTCCACGATATTTTTTGTAGCATTGTATTTTAATATAAAAAGCAAAAAGCTCTGAAAGTGGCTGAAAGCACATTTACTATTTCTTCTATATTGAAAAAATCGGAGTAAACAAATCAGTCTTCATGCTCCGCCCACAAACGCGGCTTGCATTAGGTTAACTTGTTGGAGAGCTGTTGGCATTGAGTAAGATGGCTAGCTGGAGGAAACACTGGCAAAATTCAGCCACCGACTGAATGGGCCATTTATGGGACTCCAGACCGACAACTTAGCAAACATATCAAATGGTAAGCGCTAAGTAAATAAGGTAAATTACTTACATTATTTTTAGCTTGTTAGCTTGTAATTGGCAGTGGCTGATACATTGTTAGTGGAAGCGCCCAGATACAATTTAATGTAGAAATGTGGAGTTACGCTCAATTCTTACTGTTTCGCCCAATTTTCTGAAATGGTGATTCAAATTTGAGATTAATTTTATACATTTTTGCTTAATAAAACATATCCCAAATTTTGTTCTTTTTTATTATTATTATCATTATTATCTTTGTCTTAATAAAAAAAAAAAAGAGCTACTTTTTAAAAAATGTTTCTACTGTTAAAAAAATTAAAAGAAATTAGTAAATAGTTTGTATGGAATATTTGAAATTTGGTTTATATTTATCTTGTATCTTCAAAAAGGTGGCGAAATATTTTTCATATTCTATGGGCCTCTGCTGTCAGTGCAAGTTGCAACAGGAAATGGAATAGTAAGAAATTCCTCAATTGGAAAAACTTCTTTGGCAGCAGTTGGTCACCATGAGTTTGTGGTTGTCCCTTTCAACTGATATCTCACAGCGGGGGATAGCTAGTGCCAAGCAGCCAATTCAATATCTGCCATCAGTACACACAGGCAGAGCCAGATGATGAAGGCTTTTTTCATACATCAAAACAGGATTCTACAACAAGAAACGGCAAAATCCAGTTGGGGGAGATCATTACTGGAGTGGAACGTTGGTCTTAAAACTTCCCTTATAATCAGTGATGAGTTTCATATGGTACCGTAAAGTTTCTTTTCAAAGCTTTGCTGAGCAAAATGCCCTCACATTTTATCCATTTCATGTCTCAATTTATTAACTAATACTGCTTAAAAAATGTATAAAGTATTCACAGCAGCTGTGTTTACCTTGAGTTCATGTCAGTAATTATATTTTTATTTAAAAAAAAAAAGTAATACCCAGCTTTGTTGTAAAACATGTTTTACAACATTCACTTTAATCTGTTCACATGTCATACTTTTACTGCACTATAGCAAAATATGCTACTTCAGGTTAAGCTTTGAAGCTTAAAGAAAGACAATAGCACAACTCTAAAGCAGCGTATTACTCCAAAGGTTGGCAACATGGTGAATGTTTGAAACACA
>JAQFJA010000012.1:12761712-12774101 GCA_029874485.1 Naso brachycentron | reverse complement strand
TAAATGTGTTTTTTGGGGGGTAATTTCATTATTATCCACCACTTTTTCTTCAGTAAATGATTAGAGTATTTCCTTTACTCTAGGGAACCACAGAGTAAAATCCTCCCCCATCACTCCTTCTCCACATGTACATGCACAGAGAAACACACCAAATTGAGACACTTACACTGGCTTTAAACCTTGGCACTGGGACATCGTTTGTATCTGTGTTGTGCACGCTCAGGTCCATCATGGACTGGCTCATCTCTGACACAGCAGCCTTTGATCCTCTCCTGAGCAGCCCAGAAGAGCTTTTCTGAGGCTGAAACCTCTTCATGAGGTCGCTCAGAGAGCTGAAGCTGTCAGCCTGCGGCACTCTCAGGATTAACGGTCTCTGTGAGGAGGGAAATGCATTTCGGTTTTTGAATGAGGCAAATTTGATGTCTAGCATGCCAGGCTATAATTCAAGTGTTTTGACAGCAAAGGCCTGTGACTTACTCTAGAAGATGGTGTGTTCTCCATCCTGGACCTTATTTCATTTATGTTGCCCTCAGCTTCAAAACTGGACTCTCTCTTTGAGCGCTCTTCTTTCTGAGCAGAGGAAAGTGAGGCCATGTTGTGTGTTTGCTCTGCAGCTTTATTAACAAGTCTTGTTGTTCTGTCACCTAAATTGGTGCGTTTCTCTTTTGAGAGTTGCCTTTGTTGGTTTTTTTCTAATATGAGTTCCACCCTGCAGAAGAAAAAATACATTTTATTTATTTTTATTTTTTTGTTGGATGTGGCATTTAAAAAATAATCTATTCTTCAGTGTCTTTAACTTTGAGTGTTACCTTTTCAAGCTTTCTGGACTTGTCGGGTCTATTGATGAGGGCTGTGTGTTGCTGCAAAGATGATCAAGATCCAAACAAAAGTTTTGAGTAAAAAGTTTGCGCACATAGAGAACAATATATCCAAATGTCATAATTGGTTGTAACAAGACTCACTTGAAGGTTGTTGATCTATTTGGCACATTGTTTGTCACTGGTGAGGTGTTTTCAATTAACCTGTCATCAAAGAAAAAAAAAGAGATAAGAAGTCAAACATTGAAATAAAAGTGTTCTTTGCAGTGAAAATGACTGGGATTAGAAAAATTTTGGTGTGAGTTCCAATAAAAGTCAAATTATATTACAAAAATAACAAAAAGTCCTGTACAGCATGTTACCTGTGTAAATGGCAAATGTAAAAATATTTATACTGTAATAGGGCCTGACTGATGTATCGCTTTGCCGATAGTATGGGCCAATATTGGCCTATCACAGATAAATCACTATTGTTGTATGTGTTCTCAAATATGAGACAATGTTAAAAAAAAAAAAAAAAAAATAATAATTTTGGGGGAAAAAATTCCTGGCTGTGATTTTAAGAAATGGTTAAATGTGATTTAAAATGGTGTATCTGCGTAGTTTGTTGTGGTCTGCTATTTAATAAATAATAAGTGAAGTGCTTACTGTTCAGTGCACTGATGATTGCAGTGAAGTTTGTTAAAAGGTAAAATACCCTGCCTCCATTACATTTCTTTGTCACAAGTATTTGAAAACCACATTTGGTTGATATAACGGATTTCAGAATTTTCTTGCTCCCTAATGTCGGTATCGCCATCAGCCCTAAAAATCCCACATTGGTCAGGCCCTATGGTTAGTCTTCACAGAATCACTAATGTTGATTAACTGTTGACAAATGTACCTTTTCCTATCCAAAAATAGGTTTCCATTGTTAGTAACAGTGTCCATGGTATGTGTGTTTTTGTCAAACAGCCTGTTGTTCGGCAGAGGCATCCTCTTGGGTTCGATTGGCTCATGTTGATCAGAAGGACAGTCAGGGAAGCAGACGTCTCTCTGGATGACCCCCATGGCTTCCCAGTCCAGGAGGGAATCAGGAGGCGGGGATGGAGGGCTGGTAATCTCAGGCTCCAGAGGGAGATGTTTCTGAAACCTGAGATCTGAGAAGTCTCTCAGCTGATGAGTCACATCTTCACGAGTTCCTGCGACCCTCCATGCGTCTGGGACGGGGGTCGAAGCAGCGAAAAGGATCCTGAACTCCCTGTCAAATGACTCCATGACTGGGCCTCTAATAACAGTGATGAGCTGCCGGTGCAGGTGGGCGTCAGTCCATGTCAGGCTGCAGAGTACAAAGACAGTGTGTTACATCAATCTCAAGAGTTTGAAGTAAAAAGGATTGAGATGACTAAACTGGTCACCTGTAGCTGCCATGAATGACTGTCTGTAAATCCACCAGAAGGAACTTGTCTTTCATTTCTCCGACCACCATTCTTCCTGCCCTTGAACAGAAGCTTTTCCCTCCAAGAACACGGACCCGCATGTTCTGCCAGATCACAAGCTCAAGATGAAGCTCAAGACTGAATTACACTGAAACTTCATGTTTATTTTGTATATGGTCAATTAGCCTGTATGTGTAACGCACAAGGTTTGTATTTGTGTTTTAACACGGCCCTAGTGCCCTCATGCTAGCAGCTCTGTGAGGCTGTACTTTGGCACAGCAGTGCTTTAAGCTAAATAAGCTCATGTCAGAATGCTGACATGCTCACAATGACAGTGCTAACATGCTAAAGTACTAGCAGGTATATTTTATACCATGTTCGCTAGTTTAGTGCTTTAGCAGGCTAATTTTTTGCTAATTATCACTAGCTGAAGCTGGTGGACACTATTTTTGCAGATATTTGGACAATGAACAAAGTTCTTTTCAAAATTTTATCTTAAGAAAAGTTAAGTGGAATCTTTTTCCATGTTTTAACCGGATGTTGAGTCAGTGTTGATGACAAATGTCTATCTTGACGCGGATAATTTCTGTGTTTGTTATACTGAACAAGAAAGCTTAGCTTTCCTGCTCACAGAGCCTTGCTAACAAGTGCCCACATTTACCAGGATGTAGTGCACGCAAGCCTTTTTGTGTACTTGTACTTTTTTGAGTATTTTTTAAAATCAGTAATTTTACTTTTGCTCTCCGTAGGTACCTACTGTTGGAAGGCTTAACTGTATCTCAGTACAATTTTAAATAACTTCAGTTACAAAGGGAAAAAAAGCTGAAACAAGTTTCTCCAAGATTTCTATGAACTGGTGCTGCATCTGCGTGCCAGTAACTGTCCGTCTGAATGGCTCTTGCCGACCAGCGCCAGACGGTGAACAACAGTCACTCACACACATGGGAGAGAGATGTACAGATGAATTACAAGCCCCCCAACTTTTACTCTGAGTACATTTTAAATGAACTACTTACTTGAGTACATTTTTACACCAGTAATTTTACCTTTACTTAATTAAAATTTCATCAAGGTAACAGTGCCTCTACTTAAGTAGATATTTTTTTGTGCTCTTTCCACGCCTGCCATGCTGACAGAGCAAAACAAGAAGTGAAAAAACCAGGTCTTTTTATTGGTACCTCAGCTCCTGACTTCCCAGAGGCTGAGACTAGAAGTTCAAGCTAAAAAATGTCATTAATTCTCCTTCCTCCAGAAGAAGAACAAATCTCTGCAGCAGGAAAACAGCTTGCTCAATCAATATTGCAAACACTGAGAAATGTATTGCTTCAACAAGCTACATTTACCATCAACACTGATCAGACAGCGTCATAGCACACAATCTAGTGGCAATCGATCCAGTAGTTGAGAAATTTAACCCAAGACTACAAATGTTGTGTTGAGATTGTGCTGTTTTGTGTCACGTTGAGATATTTCACAGGATGAGTGAATGTCTTGCTGGTGGTACTAAATGAGAAGTTTGTCATTGAAATCCCAAGAGATCATCACTGCTAATCCATTGTTATAGCCGGTACATAAATATCTTGAAAGATTAAACATAATTAGATTCTGAGTAAAGCAATCCTCAGTGACTGACAGAGAATTTGACAGCCATGAGTGTGCGTTCATCAGTTACTGCTTTGATAGGAATTTCTCAGTTTGTTCTAAACAAAAGACAGGTTTTTAAACCACTTGAAAGACACAGACAACTCTGAATGCTGTGCAACCAGTTTATCTGTGTGTTGCTTTCGAGTTCGTGTTACATTCCACACATAAACATGCCAAAGCAAAAAGACACTCTTACCACCTAAGAACTACCTCGACAGAGTATGTATGCAGTGTTTCAAGTTTTTTAGTAGCAAAGGGTGGTGCTTGATTTTGGCAAATAAAATCAGTCTGTGGTTTATTCATTGCAATGTTGTCGGATGGCTGCTAGGTGTGTGCTGGTTTGTGAGACGCGACTCACCGGATGCCTGAGCCTGTTGAGTGTAAAGTTCTCCTGAATGGACCTTTGGTTCAGGATGATATAAACAGCGACACCCCGGGAGGCAGCAGTGTGCAAATCCCCAATTATTGCACCGTCTGTCAGTCTGTCTGTCACAATGGCAATTACCTGCATAGGGCACAAAATGTATCTTAGCCATTAACTAAAGTGACAAGAGTATTTAGAATGTGACTTTCACAAAGAATAATCTTGCCTTTCACTCTTTTTTTCCTGTGATATAAATAATTGTAACCTTCACTGTAAGGTAATGTGATGAGGTACTCGTGAAATGTACTTAAGTAAAAGTATTCATTCTGGGGAATAGTTTCCATCAGTGTCTTAAAATGTAGTAACATATCAACCTTTAAATACCATTCTAATGTTCTGAGTGGTGCGTGTTGCTTCATGTCGGAATACTTCACCTGTTTTAAGAGTTTAAACTGAAGCAGTTCATTGTGTTTTTGAGTTTGCTGTATTTGAAAAGTAAAATATAAAACCAAAATTTGCTAAACAAGTATATTTTCCCCTCAGATGTAGTTGTGTGAAAGTTTAAAAAAATTACTCATATAAATGACCAACTTCTCAAGTGTGCACTGATGCATCGACATCTGCACTAAAATGTGTTCATCCCTAAAGATTTGATCTGGCCTGTATTATATTTACATACTTGGCTGGCCTTCTGCAAGTGTCGTCTGATGATTTCCCTGACTGGAGGTTGTCCCTCTGCAGGTGGACTTGTGTAGATGCAGATGTTCCCCTTTGGCACCCAGGGGCCCTTTTCAGGCCAGCCCAGCTCCAGGTCCGGGGCTGGTGTGTCTGAGTGGGGAGGGAAGTATGTGGAACGGAGGTCCTCCACGTCTGCGCTGCCCTCCTCTCCATTCGCCTCCCTTTGCACCTGTAGCCGAGTGAAGCGATAGTCCTGAGCCCAGCTGTTTATCTGGCTGACCTCCTCAGAGGACAGGAAGCAGCCGGAGCGCTCTGTGCCGATGGAGCTGTAGAAGGCCTCTGGCCCTGCGCTGAGAAGTCTCTCCACTGCTTGACGCTCCTTCTCACAATAGAGGAACTCTGGGGAAGACTCGATCACCGGCAGGAACACCGCATCCTCATCCAGGCTCTGCTCCTGGGAGTTCGACATGACCGCAGCCTGGAGTGTCTCTGAGAATAAGTGTTGCCTATCAAAGCTGCCACTTCTGACTCCAGTCGTGTGACGAGAAGACTATCCTGGTCCAGCTTATGTCAGCCTGCAATCTAATTAAAATGATCATTTCATTCATCCCTCTGGCAAAAAGTCACAGTATCTCCATGATGCCAAGTGCCTCCCAGAACACATATAATGTCTTGATGCTGCAGACAATCTCGATGATGAGTTTGACTTAGCTCCTATGGGAGATAAAAGCCTGTTCAGGATTTACAAGTTTAATTCTGAGCACATTTTACGTTCTGCGGCCTTGCAAGCCTCAATTGTCCCCCCGGCCCATGTTGACTAAGAAAGTAAGTAGGATATTAAAATAAGTAGAAACAGTTTAAACACTCACCTCCTGGGCAGCATGTCTCATCTTTCTGGCTCTGGTATTGCTCATAATACCTGTAGCTCCTTGTGCATTCCCTCCCCTGCATGTCATGTCACTCCTCTTAACCCTTCCACTCCTTGTTGCTCACAGATTCCACACATTCTGTATGGCTGACAGATGGGCAAGCCGCTCAGAAACACACTCACAATCCTATCGTTCCTCTCTCACCTTTTTAGTCAGCTTTTTTAAAATTAAAACAAAATCTCAGATGGCCTGGTTTTAGTGCACACTTCTTGAATGTATGAGAGGTGCATGGTGAACAAAATTGCTATGTATACATTATTATAAGAAGCTGCCACTTAGTTACGTTATGTTTCTTTTGGACTGGTCCAGCCTGACAGGTAGGTTTGTAGGAGGCATAACGCAAAATTCTTTCCAAAGGTGTCAGGTGCATCGCAGCAGTTTCTTTTTGAATTCTATGGAAATATCTTTGAAACTACTGAAAGACTACTATTGTCAGTGGCCAGTGTGTTATCAGGTGTTTACTATGTTCCTCTCCTCTGTAGAAAACAGCACAGGCATGCTTGAACACAGTAAACAATGGAAGCCACAGAACAATGGTTGATTAAATGACAAAGAAGGCGCACCTTTTTGCAACCACAGTGTTATGTTGCAGGATTGCACCTGTGTGTGTCACTCATAAAGCACTTAATACAAAGCAAACAGGAGTTACACAGATTGAGTCATTTCAATACAGTGATGCATAAGACTGCGTCAACATTCAGTGTATTGCTTTTTTAAGTAGCTAGACACAAATACATTTAAAAAAAAAAAATCCTTCCATAAGTATACATTAATCATTAGCCATTACAGATATGCATTTATTATGTTATAATCCTTCATGTGATTTTTTTGTATTTTAGAGTATTGCTAAGTTTTAGTGACTTATCTTTCTTGATCTGGTCTTGAATGACAAACAATGTGTCTTACAGACAGAGATTTTGCCATGATGATGTGACGTCCTGCAGACAGGTGGATCTTGAGTCAGAAACAAAACAGAACTGAAGAAAGAAAACATTTCAAGAGGTGTTTCGTTTTCAGTCCTCTTACGTTCCTGTATCTGCCTACTGTAACTGGGTGGTGGTTGAAGTGAGTGAAGAGCATCGCACTTTTAATGAGAGGTGGGGTTTTTTTGTTTTGTTTTTTTCATCATCAGTGAGTATTTTTTTCCCTCACTGCCTTTTGCGTAGGTGGACATACAGGAGTCCACTGATCAGGAGGAGAGGGACACACAGCCACGCCAGAATGAAACAGTAGCCAAAGCGTCCTTTGCTCAGATCTCTAGAGTCGTTTAAGATCTCCTTTCTGTGGAAGGTGAAGATGAGGCAAGCAGCAAAGTCTGTGAAACCTGCAAAAGCAACAAATTCAAACGATTTCATTCGAATTCTCTTATTACATCAATTCATTTTCATGGTATGATTGTATTTAATGACACATTAGTGATTAATCAGAAATCCTCTTTATAAATTTAGTTAAATGTGTTCCACAGGGCTAAGATTGGCATCATTGTTCGTCTCTCAATTCTCTAACTTCCCCACAAAACATTAAGTCAATTTGTTTCTACTGAAGATGCAAATCCTTAAACGTAGGTCACGAATATATAGTCTGAGCACTGTTGGTCTTCAGCAATGTTAATTTAACAGGAGTAAATAGTGCGTTTGTTTTGACTTTTTTTTAGCTGTGGACTAATACATATTTTGGTTCTCTACTCTAGTGAGCATTTAAAGCAGCAGATTGGAGAGTGTGGGACTGATTGACAATTAACTGCAGTGTCCAGTTTTATCATATGTCAGCCAGTGCAGCACTGTGGTTCAGTGATTTGGTTGTGATCCTTTTTGAGTGAAAATGACTTCTTGTTAGTCAAAAAAATAAAACAAAACAAAACAAAAGAAGGGAATAGCTTTAACGTTACAAGAAACAGTGAAAACATAAAATGCTGTCAGATTTTGCTCTCATTTTACATGGTTAAGTGAATTATAACTCCTCAAACACCTGCAAAGGCCTGACAGAGGCCTGTGAAGTAGAAGAGTCCTCCTTTAGACATGGTGAGCAGCTGAGCCAGAAAAACCAGGAAGGAGATGGAGGAGAAGACCACGGAGAGAACCATGAGGGCCTGGACAGCCTGCAGCCAGTCTGGGAGAGCACGTCAGAGAACGAGTGGAAGACACTCAGTGATTTGCAAAGAAAACTTAAAAACATTTTGACAGTTGTGAATGATCCAAAGATACAGAAAAGCTGAAAACAAGCAAGCAAAGGCAAGCACACAGCCAAATACTTTACCGCTTTCATGGGTAGAAGCACACACCCAGGTGTTTGTGGCATTATCATGGACGCAGTTATACCAGAGGTCTCTGACTTCTGAATCTGTCCATACCCACCAGGACTGGGGAGAGAGAGAGACAGTTACTTGTTACCTGACACATGGTGTTATTGTTATACGTCATGACAGATCATACGTTTTGTTTATGTTGTTGTTCTTTCTTGTTCTTATAATTGGTTCCATTAATGTTATGTGTTCATCTGAAGTAATAGACTTTGTTCAATGTGTTTTTGTCATGATATGTTTCCCACTGAGTACTTACCTCCTACATGAGATAAATATTTGCGTTGGCAATATGTACAATGTACAATGCTACATCATGCCAATAAAGCCAAGAAAAGAAAGAGAGAGAGAGAGAAAGAAAGAAGGAAAGAACAAACCACACTTAGTAAGTCGACATGCAGCACTGCAGCACCGTGTTTGGTTTTGCTCACACCATACGTGGTTAAACAGTGACATCTGCTGGGGGTCTCACCTTCTCCAGGGTGGTGATGAAGAGCATGGCCAAGGTACCCAGATGCAGCACAATAACGGATAAAAGCAGACAGACCATGGCTGCTTGAAGATGAGAAAAGAGTCTGGTATCCTGTGACAAGAGAAAGAAGCATGTAAAATCAGATCTGAAGACAGAGGCCTGAAACAGTGGACTCTCTGTCCGCCTCTCCAGGAAACTCTGAGCGCTTTGATCACTCATCTCAACATCTGCATTGACAATCTCTGCCCATTTATCAAGTCACAAGCTTGCCAAATGGAGGGGATTTCTTTCTGTCTTCAGAGCCTGTTTAGTCTCTGGGGAATACATCAGAACATCACCTCCCTGTAACTGTTGTAAACAAACTTGTAGTCTGAAACCCCATCTAAAAACAGTCTAACATACTGACTCTGAATCTGAGAACAAATTTTATATCCATAATACAAAGAATGACAATCTGCCATAACACTTGGGATTTAATGAGAAAAACCAACAAACCAATTCCCCTTTCTTCATATTTCCCTAACACTTCACCCACTGGTTCACACTGTGAAGCTCCTGTGAAATGTCTTTTAAAGGGATAGTTTACCCAAAAATAAAAATTGAGTCATTATCTACTTACCATCATTCCAAAAGTCGGATGTCGGTTGAAGTTTTTTAGTCCATAAAACACTGTAAGACTTTAACAGGAAAAAGATGTTGCAATATTATCACAAACAATAGAGGTAAATGGTGACCAAGATTCAAATGTAAAAGCAAAGCCTAAAAAAAACAATAAAATGCATCTTTACTGCTAGTCTGAAGTTATCCAAGCATCTTGAAGACTCAACCTGCAAAGCTGTTTTGAAAAATGTCACCAATGCCATGTTTTAGCCTTACTGTTCACTGTAGCCTGTATCTCTTAACATGAAAGCCGTGTTTACAGGCACGCCTGCACTCACAGTTTGAAGCTTTTGTTGTTTTTAAAAACAACTTGGCATGTTGAGGCTTCAGGACGCTTGGATTACCTCAGACGAGCAGTATGGAAGCATTTAATTGTTCGATTCTGGTTTTTTTTTTTTTTTTAACGTTTGAATCTTCGTCACTATTCACCACAATTTCTGGGAGATGACTGCAACGCCTTTTTCCTGTGAAACTCTAGCAATGTTTTGTGGACTTAAAAACTTCACCCAACCTTCCATTAACATGAGGGTGACTAGATAGATAGATAGATAGATGAATTTTTATTTTTGGGTGAACAATCCCTTTAAGCAAAATGGCAAAAGAAAAAAAAAGTATTGAATGACTCATTCAGTGTGACTTTTTCCACCAGAAACATCTGTGAGGAAAGTCACATTATGAAGCAAGACTTATTTCCTTTTAGGTTTAATTTCCCCAAGATACAACTGTTGAATTTGTATTGTAGTCAATACAGTACAAACTAAATGTTGACCTCTGCCCGAGGCACGGGTGTAGTGCTGTCTGCTGTATATGAGGTATTAAAAAGGACATGATGAAAAAATAAATAAATTAAAAAAAAAAAAATCTTTTAGAAGTATTGTCTAAAATATCTGTATGCTTGATTATTTTGTGGCCAGAAAGTGAGACTGCTGCACTTTCCAAAAGTCAATAAATCTATTTTCAAACAATGCTAGATGTAGACATTTCCTTTTCCTGAATAACGAGCCTACAACAAGACTTTTAAGAGTATTCTTCATCTTGCATGTTTGTCTTTCCCACCCAGCACTGCCCATAGAGGGAAATCACTGTTACTATTAGATTGTGTACATTTCAGAGAGGCATGCGTTTGATTACATACTCCATCTGGTTTATGTAACAGAGTGAAGTAGCTGGCAGAAGCAGAAGGAAAGTAATGACAACAGAAATCGGCAGCACTTGAAGACAGGAGAAGTTTCCTCATGAATGTTAAAACAGTATCATGAAGGACCCTTTTGTTTGCATTTGTTCATGTTTGGCTGCAAAAAGCATCTCATCTGGAATACAGCATAAGTTACGTATGTCAGAAAGCAACAGAAAATCCAGGCGTGTCACCCATGATGTTTTGATGAAGTTCTTACCCTTCAGCTTCAGCGCCTTTAGGTCTGTACACCTCAGTGATTGTCTTTGATTTACTCCAGTTGCTGCTGTCCTCCCTCTGTGCTCCAAAGTTTTTGCTCCAAAACTTTGAGAGAAGCGTAACACAAAAGAGGAATGTGGAGTTAGATATAGGAGGAGTCCTCAACACTCATTTCCTCTAAACTTTCCCAGCCCTCCCCCTCAAATCTGTGGTCTGAACCAATTCGGCACCAAAACTAACATTCCTCTGGACTGGCATGAACACAGAACTTTTTCTCAAAAGCTGTACTGCAAACATCCAATCTGCTTTAATGTTTGGAACTAAATTTGATGAGATAGTGTATGTCTAAGCCATCTATTCAGACTCTGCTGAGAGACAAACAGAATCACGCAGTTTAAAGTTTTATCTATGTTGGCTATGTTAGATTATTAAAGCCACACTTTAATGCCAGTGCTCCTCGTGTCCTTATGCAGTTCATCCAGCTGTGCAGCACACCACTGTATTCCCAGAGAGCAGAGCTTAAAAGGCAGGAAATAAGGCCTGATTGCTCCACTTCTCATTGTTAATGTGCAGGAAGTGACAGACCACCCAAGACACGACACACTGTGTTTAACCTCATTTAATCCTCAGAAAGAATATCAACCTGCGTAGAAAATCACTTTCATGAAGTTACACTTCTACAATTAAAAACATTAAGCAACACTGCAAATCATCAACAGTAAGCAGAAAATATGCATCAATTGATCAACTTATGCACAAACTTTCTTTACAACAAAGTCCAACAGCAAGTAAATGAAGGCTATGTACAAATGATGAAAAAAATATGAGCCTATGAAAGTATCAACAGTAAAAGCATAAAGTGTAGGAAAAATGGCCACTGTGTGTATAATTTTCACAAACTATACAGTATTATGTGGATTGTTGTGAATGTTGCATAAATGAGCATCAGTATTTTATTGCGGTTGATCGAGGTGGAGTCTTCGGCAACTCTATCTATCTATCTGTCTATCTATGCAATTAGAAGTACTTATGCTGATTGGTTTATCTAAAACAAAGCTTGTTAGGCTATAGGCTCATGATAAATTTGGTATTTGGTAAATTTGGTAAAATCTTAATTTTTAAAGTTAAGGCGACTAATGACTAAAACTACTGTATTTCCCTCATTATTGTAGAAGTAGACTAGGCCAGTGGTTCCCAAATGGGGGTACGCATATCGCTAGGGGTACTCTGAAGTACTACAGGGGGTACTTGAGGTTTTTTTTTAAATGTTAGAAAAATAAAATATCAGAAAAGAAAAAAATATCAGCCATACAATAACTACTATTGCATGATAATGACAAAAATTGGTTTGCCATGAATTTAGTGATTGATTCTAAACTATTACACTATTATCCTAAACTATTCTATTTGGCATTCAGGTGTTTGTCAGTGATGAGGCTGTTAATAAATCAGACAGTGATGGCACTGTATTGTACCATAAAACATTTTTTTTCTACCAAAATGTTTTGCAAAAATGGTTGGTTTTTTTTTTGGTCAGGGAGTACTTGGCTGAAAAAATATTTCAAAGGGTACTTCCTTGAAAAAAGTTTGAGAACCACTGGACTAGGCTATAAAGTTAAACTAGAAATAGTCAGGTGATGTATAGAGGTCCACTTTATAAGCCTATTTGTACTGCGAATGATACCTGGATAAAAACAGTTTGTTATATCACTAT
>JAQFJA010000012.1:12751340-12761702 GCA_029874485.1 Naso brachycentron | reverse complement strand
AAATTCCATCACTGTACATTAACAAAGGGTAAAAAGTGAAATCTGAATTCTTACACAAAGTTTTGCTTCACGGGGCCCCTCAAGACGCCTTCAGGGAACCGCGGACATCCGAAGATCACAGTGCGCAAGAACCTCGAATTTCTACGACTAGAAATAACGGAACCTCGACCGCAAAAGTCACATGCTGTGACTTTCCCCAGCACATTCTTGTAGCCTCAGCCCACATTGTGTTTTCACTCTCTGTTGCTGGTCTGGACCACTCACAACATAATACGCGGTTTGGACGGAAAAGTTTCGACTATCTGTTTAATTCCGAAGTTTCTAGGAATTTGTGCGCCCGCTCAACTGTTTTTTAACGTACGTGGAACAAACCAAACAACGGACAGTCAACAGCGGGCGACGTGCGCGTTTACAACACGGTGTTCTGTTTCAGTACCTACAGCTGATTTACGGATTCAACTGTGGACGTTTTTTCCTTTGAAAATGACGGAAAACTAACGCTAAAACGTGAGAGTAAACCACGGCCGAAGGTTGTTTCACACCGCAGGACAAATGGAAGAACGAGAGGTAAGTGACCGAACTCATTTTTTTTGACCATTTACTTTTCGAAACAGCTAGTTAGCTAAAGCTTTAGACATTCAAAGTTGTACCGTTATGCGGTGGATATGACATGTAATGAAGTTTCCCACTGTAAAACTAATGATGGACCTGATTTAAGTTACCTTATTATACCAGCTTAACACAACGTTACGGTATCTCCCCCGTTTATTTCCCTAACGTTAAATGCCACGCTTGAAATACTATTTAGTTCACGTTTACGTTAACAAGCGTAGACGTACAAGATATGCTGATGTTCAAAGTGACTTTCTTGTTGTTTTGCATGGTTGCACACCACAGCTTATAATGGAAATGTTGTAGACGTCTTGCGCGTAAATTAATAAAATGGTTTAGTAAAATTTGCACCCTTGACAACGTCGGTTGCTTTGTTAGAAAGTAAATAAAGTTCTGTGGGTTTCAGCCAGTTCGGCGAAAGAGCTCAGCACAAACATACTGGCAATATCAGCTGTCCCCAAGAGAGGAAACAGCTGTTCCCTGAAATATGCAGCAGTGTTTATCTTATTTAACAAGCATCTTGCCATCTTGAGAATTAATGCAATGTGAGCATTTCAGGAAATATCTCCAGGTTGATGATTAACTTATAGTATCATATAATTTTGTTTATGTATTGTAACTGTAATCAGCTCCTTTCACTAATCTTAAGTTACAGGGTAAAAGTAACCCCAAGCACACAAGTAAAATGAAAAACGTATACATTAGAGGCTGATGGAAAAAGTGTGATATGAGATGTTTTGTCTGTGGTCTCGTCCACATGTCCTTCATCTCACGTCTAGGAAGAGCTGAAGCAGATCACCACATGGTTCAGTGAAGAGGGACTTGCTCCTGACTCCCCTCAGGAAGCTCAGCTGTGTTTGCTGTGGCGTGCCCTCCAGTGCACGAGAGGCCATCTGAGAAGTGTGACATGGGACCTGGACACCCAACGCTCACAACACGCGGCAGAGATAGAAGAGGTGAGTTATTATTGCCAAATTACTACTTATATCAGAAACGGAGGGAGAGCTAAATTAAGCGAAGGTTTCTATCCATATTAGAGACTGAGACTTTGGTTTTGTGTCTGTTTGTCTTTAAGGTGCGCAAGTCTTTGGAGCAGATCCGAATCTTCACAGAGCACAAAGATGTTTTGGCTCAGCAGATACAAGATGAAAACGATCAGCTCAAGGAGCAGCTACAACGCCTCATATCCCTTCAAGGTAGAAAACTCTTTTACCTCGGCACAGTGTTGGGGGGTAACTAGTTACATGTAACTACATTACGTAATTCAGTTACAAAATAAATGTAATTGTATTCAGTTACAGTTACTGAGAAAGAATGTGTAATTAAATTACAGTTACGTATGATAATGTGAAGGATTACAGAGGAGATTACATCTGAATAGTTCCTGTGAAAAGCTCAGGCTCTGTGTGGCTCTGTTTTAGCAAACTTTGATGATATTCTGATGCCTCTGATTGGTTCTGTTGTTTGGATTTGCAGCGCCCCACATTTGCCATTAACACTGCCGGGTTTAAACATTTGAAAATGGTTATCAATTTAAAACATTCGTTAGAAATTTAGAAAAGTAATCAAAAAGTAATCAAATGTAATAAGTTGCATTATTTTGATAAAGTAATTGAAATAGTTATATTACTTATTACATTTTAGAATGCGTAACTAGTAATCTGTAACCTATTACATTTCCAAAGTAACCTTCCCAACCCTGCCTGTGCATCACCTGCTAATATGAATTATTCAACAGTAAGAGCAGTGACATAAATCAAACTACTGGGTCTTGAACACAGAAAGCCGTTGAATCTTTCTAAATGTTTTATATGACATTTTTTACCAATATATTAAAAGTACGGATTTTTAGAATGTAGCTTACTGCAGGTAGTTTTGTCTCATGCTGAAGCTTTCTACCCTTTTATTTTGACAATATTGTTATTTACAACTTTTTCAGTAACACAAGCCTTGTCAGCTGTCTTATCTTTTTGGGAAATCTGCTAATACACGCCATTTTAAACTTGAAGTCATTTATGGAATAAGTCCCTTTCAGGACTGTTTTAGTCTCAGATGGTTGAATAGCGTAGCTCTTGTGTGCTGCTCTTTAACGGTGGTGGTAGTGGTTAACTAGATATACATTTTCCAAACAGGCCAGTTAGTCCTTATCCTCAGTCTTGTCTTTTGCAAAATGTCAAATACTGTGTAATACTTTCAGATTTTAAAGCATTATAACTCCTATTTTTTATAAAACATTGTCTGTGTGATAGATTCCCAGATTAGCGAGGTGGCTAAAATGCTCTACCAGCAGGGTCTTACAGAGCTGATCCACAGCAGCCCCAGTGAGCAGGTGGCGTACCTCCTGGTGGAAAGAGACTCCTTACTGGAGACGAGTGACATTCCTGGCAACGTGACAGGTGATGGAAACACAGCCAGCCTGCTGGGGACCGAAGTCAAAGCGCTGAACACCAACGCACATCAGGTTAGAGAAAATACATCACGGATATGAGATCTTTGTGTCGATTCTTCAGTTTGTGGCTTTTTCATTGTTATTTGATCATGAACAGTAAGGAGAGATGGAATAGTAGGTGTAAATATAAGAGACATCGGTCATAGCTTATAGTTGAAAAGTTGACTTAAGTTTTGATTGAAAACCTAAAAGATGCAACTTTTAGGAATGTACTAAAGCTTGTGATTCTCTTTATATGAGAAGGTAAATATCCCCTCTTGTGTGTGACATTTCCTATGTAATTAGACCATAATAACATCAGATTTTAGTCACTTGTTAGAGAGGTATGTCTTATACATTTCTCTGTGGCCAAGTGAGTTATTCAGTTCTAATGTTATTCCACAGTCTTCCCACAAGGGGGCCCCACGTCATATCCAGAGCCCATGGAGGAGACTCTTTGGACTCCACAAAGCTTCACAGAGCAAACATACTTTTATTCCTGTACGTTCCTTTATCTACAGTAACGTTATGGCATCCCATACTAACTAACACCAAATACTGCTTTCAGGTCAGACGTTCAAAGACAGCTGGCCACACTGACTGTATTTTGTGTTTGCCAAGGTCTTCATTTAATTGTAATCATGTTTTTGCATGCTTTCTGTTCAAAAACTCCTGACTCCTAACTGCAACCTTTTTTTTTTTGTTCCAGTGCTGTTAAACTTTGCTACCGACACGTGCTAGAGAACTTTGCATGGCTGAGGAAAATTCACAATACTGCATACTGATGCATTTTGATCCAGTGCCTCTGTCTGTTCTTGCGTGCAATAAGAAACATTTTTGTTTGCATTCACTGGTTCTCTTCACGATACACCAGTCACTATAATGTAAATGATTTGGTCAGTTGCTCTGTCCATCTCCCTTCAGGCTGAGGCCAGGCATTTGGCTAGCCAGGCAAGCAGTGTGGAGAGGGAATGTTATCGTCTAGAGCGGGACCTGGAGGAGGGCTCCCGCCGCCTTGCCATGGCCCACAATGAAATCCGGCGTCTGACTGATGAGCTGGAATCTGCTCATTTGACTCAAAAGGCTTATGGTGAGAGATATAAATGAGCAATTTAGTTAAAGAGATTTTTCATGGTAAGAAAGCACAATCTCACTGCTTTCTCCATTTTCATTTATCATCGAATCATCATGGCCACTGCAAGAGAAGATAATATTACAAGCCTTAAACAGAATCCTTAATACATATTTTATATTACTGGCATTGAGGAGTTATTTTATCTTCATAGAATATCCAAACTTCCACTGCCCTAAATTGAAAAGAAAACTCTGTCGGCAACTGTGTGAAGAGTACTGTGGAAACATCAGTGTTAATGTTTTTTGTTTTTTTTTTAGAGCCTGAGCTGCAGGCTGCACAGCAGGAGGTAGAGCAACTCAGACAGGAAGTAGAAAAACTGAAGAAATATGGTGAGAATGAATTTTTCATTTACTCTCTTTAAGCTCTTTTATTAAATTGCCATATGGTGTTGGTGTATACTGAATGTAAAAGGAAGAAAATATCTGTATTAAAAATTCCCACACAGCTCATATTCGTCTGTTTTGTATAATGGCTTATCCTGTTCAGTGACTGTAGATTATTCCAGCAAACACTGTTAGTGGCAGGGCACAAGTCTGTAACACACTTGAACACTCGTATAATAAATAATAATAATAATGATAATAATAACTTTATTTTGTATAGCGCCTTTCACAAAACCCAAGGTCGCTTCACGATAACAAGAAACACAGAGAACAACAGTACAGCACAGACAAACACACATTTAGCCGGCAAAAGCCTGCAGAAACAAGAGCCTTTTCAATTTAGATTTAAAAGAGTCCAGTGTTGGTGCTTGGCGAATGTCCTGAGGGAGCGAGTTCCAAAGGGTAGGAGCTGCCACGCTGAAGGCCCTGTTCCCAAAGGTTTGCCTTCTGGTGCGGGGAATGGACAGGAGGCCCAAGTCGGCAGAGCGCAGGTTCCATGAAGGGTGGTGAACATGGAGGAGGTCCGTTAAGTACCGGGAGGCAAGGGTATGTAGGGATTTGTAGGTGAGGAGGAGAATTTTGAAAGTAATGCAGAACTTAACAGGAAGCCATATTTCTATTTAAAGAAAATATTTCTCTATAGTTTACATTTTAGCAAACATGGTTAGGTGAACAGGCACACAGAAAAGCACCTCTGGCTGGGAGAGATTCAAATCAAATGCAACAGAGAAGCTACAATGTCACCCTCTCATCCACAGTTACATTTTCATTTTTTTGTCAAATCACTCTAACAAAACCCTAAAAAGTCTATAAAATTGGGATGCATACTGAGGACTTTTTTTTAGCCGATACTAATAAATAATAAACTGCTTCTCATGGCAGATGAAAGTGAGATAACTGATAATTCCACATTTTTGTATTTTTTAAAAGTTCATAACTTGTAGTTTATGAACGCTTGAGAGTAAGAAAGACACGGTTTAGCGAGCAAAGATGAATGATTTAATATTCCAAGGCTCTGACTTACCCAAATCTAACTGACATCACAACTTTTCCCCTCCTCATTGAACTCTGCAGAACACATATTGCAAATTACAATCGTGATGTCCTCTGTGACAACAACATACTCTGCTTGACTGTTTTTGGAACAGCCTACTGCATGTCCAAACTATGTACTGCATACTGTGTGTACTACCTACTGTACATACTGCATACTAAAGGAACGATCAGTGTGCCATCCGTTCACACTGCGGTAAACAGCCAGGTTACCCAGAATGCGTTTGGCATAAATTGGCAGGGATAGCAAGATTTTCTATTTGTTTATTTCATTAAACTTTACCAACAAATGCCCTGTTGGGTTTTGGTTGTTATGTTCCAGTGCATTGCATTGCATTGTGGGCGAGATAGGCTTGTCAGATGAATAGTGGGGATTTCTTCCACAAATAAGTATACATCTGGGAATTTTTTAGCATATACTGCAGATTTTGCTTTTGTTTCCATAGGCATACTACATACTGCTTTAGGCCAAATCAGTACAAACTGCTAGTAAATTAGGTGGTTTCAAAAACAGACCTTGCCCTCTCCTCCAACTTCTTTTCCATTTGACATTTATTAGCAGTTAGCAGACCAAGGTTAACAGTGTATATCTCACTTTTTAAGTCAGTAAAAGCAATTTAGCTTCATATGAACTGTTGTGGCTTCACACTGAAAGTGTTTTCAACAGACAACAGCATGACAGTGCAACATTACTTCATTTGATTTACTCATGTTCTTACGATTCCAGGTGGCTGAGATGATGGGTCAGGTGTTAAATCACTGCTTAGAGATGGTTAGGCTGAGTTGACTTCACTACCTTGCTGACAGACTGCAAACATAATCAAAGATCCGAAACAAGCTTTCACAAAAATAAACAGGCCTTTTAGATGAGCGAAAAAGGTGGGGAATAGTCAAATTTCCTCAAACAAACTGAGATATAACCAAACAAAATATGGAGCGTAACGTAGGTTTAAAGACTGCACCTCCAGCTTCCACAGTCCAGTAATTCAGCACACCTGCTTTAAATAAGAGGCCCCTGAGTTATGAGGTCAGGTGATGCTGTGCACAACCGCTACGTGCTGCCAAAGTATTTATAATGAAATACACGCAACAAGAGCTCATTAGAAATGGCTCTAACATGAACAGTTCCAATTATAACTGATAATGAAAAATAGTTGGTAATGTAAATTTCCCATTATCGGCTGATAAATTGTCAGTAAATATCATCCCCTCATCCCTACTTTAAAGTTAAAAAAAAAAAAAAAAAAAAGTGCTACATTTGTATGTTTCTCAGCCTGCATCGTGTTAGAATACTTAAAATCGACCAGTACCTCACAGACAAGAACAAAGGACAACAGTGTTATTATTTATGATTTGTAATCTGATGAGTGCATTATCTAACTTTATTTCAAAAGAACTGGTGGAACTACGAAAGGCCAAAGAGCTGAACGACCGTCTGGACCTGGAGATCAGAGCGTTGAGGAACAGGGTACGATCCCTGGATGCTGAGAAAAACTCTTTGCAGCAGACGGTAAGTTACCTGCTGAAGTAAGGTACTTTATCAGGAAACACTCCTAATCGGTCCAAGCCATTATGGTAACACCACACTGGAGAAATTTTATTTTTCCACATTTATTGCAACAAAGACTTCTAAGTTTCAAATACAAAAAAGCTTAAATTTATAGTTCTGGTAGGTGCCACACATTCATACTGTCATTTATGCTTTGAGTTATTAAGTTAACTGTGCAGAAAAAGAACAGAGGCAGATATTTCTGTTGACAAGTGAAAGAAAATCATGCATTTGGGAGAGTGTGTCTAATCTTCATGCTGTAATGCACATTAAGGCTTAACAAAATGCAGAAGTCATTGTTGTTGCCCTTTTCTACAGTTTTCCGATCCTTATGGTTTCTATAGTCTTAATGTATTTGTTCTTGCTGCTTGTGGCGGTCACCAATCTTTCTGTTCGTTTTTACAAAGCCACAGATTGAGCACTTATGACTCATGTCATCACAGCTTCTTGGGTATTTCATTTGGCGGTGTAACGGAAATTTCTGCAAGAAGAAGAATGTCTCACAACAAAGGTGGTTGTTGTTGGTTGTTTGCGACTTACAACCAAGCGTAGTCTTTCAAGAGTTTAATGTACACTTGCAAGTGAGTCACAGCAAAACAACAACATGAAAAAGATGTTCAAGGCAGTAGTGAAGAGGGGATGATTATTTTCCCAGCACTTGTCAAGAGGTGACAGTACACCAGTGTGAACCACACAATTTCCTGTTTTCTTACTTTCACCAATAGATGAGAACACTAGACAGGACACTTTGAAATAGCTTACCATGATACAACCTCCCAGCGCACTGTGAAAACACCTTTGCGGAGAAAAATATTTTCACTGTAAACATGCATCATAAAACTTGGCTGAGGTCTGAGACCCATCATTTCAGTTCACCAGTTCACAACTGGTCACACTTGTATAGATGCAGAAAAGTGATGGATTAGTGTAATCATGTTACTGTGGGGCTAGAACAGTTAGTTGATTGATTGATGGACAGAAATTGAATTATCCCAAATTTTAATTGTTCAATCTTCCCTCAAGTCAAAATTCAGTCGTTCTAGTTTCTTATATGTAAAGGTTTGTTTTTTATTGCTTGTCGTAAACTGAGTATTTTTGATTTTGGACTGATGGTTGGACAAAAACAAGACATTTGAATACATCACCTTGTGCAATAAGAAACATTAATGGGCATTTTTACCACTTTCTGAAATATTAAAAACAAAATGGTTTTCTGATTATTGGAGAAAATTATCAATAAGTAATCAGACATGAAAATGAGTAGCAGCCCTACTGTAATGTTTGTGTGTTTGTTTCAGGTGGTTTCTCTGCAGGCGAACTTGGAGCAGCTGGAGTCGGACCTTCAGCAGCAAACTGAGCAGCAGCTTGTCACTGTAAAGGTTCAGGCCAACCAAGCTAGTGAGTTAGCTAAAGTGAGTCCCACTACACAGATCTTGAGCATTAAATCACTTGAAAAAACATTGCCAATTCTATACCACCACCACCAATGGCGACTTCTTGTGCTTGTATAATCCCTCAAAATGACACGTCACCAGTGTGTGCATGTAAATGTTGAAAGAACACTTTCTTGTGTCTGTTTTTATTAGTCTCAAGCATCAGAGCTGTCGCAGTGTAACCAAATCTGCAGCAATTTACAGGAGAAACTCGCTGCTCAGACAAGATGCCTTTTGGAAAAGGAGGAATGTGTGAGTACATGAAAGTTATCGTGATAGTTTTTGTGGCTGTTAAACACAACAACAACTTACAGCTTCATTTCAGCGCTCTCCAAACAAATAACTCATCAAGTTCGACAAACCTTCCATGATCTTTTAATGCTCGTGAAAGTCTATGTAATAATTTTTTTTGGTTAAATTTGCACAGTTTAAGTTGCACAGACACCATGCTTTATATCCATTCAAGCGTCCGTAAATTATCTAAATGTCAGTGAATCACTGGAAGTAAAACAAACTCCCCGCTTAAATGCTTTAAGATTTGTGGGCTTACAGTGAAATACTTATTTTTGAAATACAATATTTGATGGCTATATCATGCAGTTTTTGGAATTAGATTAAAAAATGTAAACTAAAAACCTGCATGTTACTACACTGCCAGAGAGTTGTCACTGTCTCCTCTTCTGAGTGACATTTGTGTTTGATTTAAATACAGATTAACACCTCAATCACAGCGTTCTTTCCCACATCATTAGAATAGGTGCAGCGGATGGAGTGTTGCTTTCTTGTCTGTGTGCTTGCTTTTTTCTCTTATCTTTTTTGCCAATTTTCTGAATATGCTGGTAAAATCTGTCTTGCATTTGTATGTACATTTGACTGGTGATAGGGTGTTTTTTGTATGTTTTTGGAAAGTGTGATGTGTCAGTGTCCTACATTTTAAATTATGAAGAGTATTTGTTCTGAACTGTGCGTTAAAGGACCATGCCACTCTATTTTTGACTTCTCAACATTAGCAGAGATCACCCCTATCCTCTACAAATGTTGTTAAAATTTGACCAGGTGTATGCTTTAGTAGATCTCATACTGCATTTTTAAACCCCATTCACTGCCATTCTAGTTGAAACATGGTATAGAAAAACTAGAGGACACGTAAAAGTTGCTAGGTATAGGTGATTCACTCTTCTAAAGAGAATGTCTGCATTTATTTGGTCAAAAATATTTTTTTGTTTTTTTTTTAAGTGTTGCCTTCCTAGCTTGAATATTAGCATGAAGAAGGATTTTGAAACAGATGTTCTTTTTAATTACACGATATCTCATAGATAAAGCTATTTTGGGAAAAATGGATTGGTTTTATGTAACCTATGTGGCCAGTGTTTATGAAGGACAAAAACATGTAACACTAGTTTGGTCCTTTAAAATGTGTGTAAAATCTTGAAGGGAACATCTTTTCAGTTTGTGCACAGTAACTGGAAGCTTCATATTGTTTTAAAATTTAAAAATGCCCATCACTCAAGCCTCTAAAGTGAATTGTAATTACAGACATGAATGCTGTGTAATGTTTCTCAGGTTGTATCTCTGCAAAGGGAGGTGGAGCGACTGGATTCGGCCCTGTTGAAGCAGCAGCAGCAGACTGAGGAGCAGCTCATGACCTTACAGGTTCAGGTCAACCAAGCTAATGAGTTAGCTCAAGTAAGTCTCACCGAACTTATCTAATTCTTTGAGGATTACACTCAAACAGATTATTGTACATCTGTTTTAACTGCCATCATCAC
>JAQFJA010000012.1:12725647-12742566 GCA_029874485.1 Naso brachycentron | reverse complement strand
AATTGACTTGACTTGACTTGACATTTTGCTGTATGCTGTATATGTGACCAATAAAGTACCTTTACCTGTTTTATTTGTGTAGTTGAACTTTGTATAGGCTGGGACTACATTTAGCCGTAAATAGTTGGAACTTTTGCTTGTAATGGAGAACATTTACGCTGGTGTATTGGTGCTTAGTTAGTGTAATGAAAGGATCCAAATAATTCTCCTAGCATTGGTTTTTCATATTGTTCTGTGTTTGCAAGTTAAAGGATCGTGCCATTTCTTTTTTTGTTAGCTCCTTATGTTGTATATTTTAAGCACAGTTTGGTATATTGGACCAACAATGCCTAATTTTGTTTATACAACTGGGTTTGAATACTGAGCTGAGTGGCAGGTCCAGGATCCGGGAACAGAGGACAGGCTGGCTCGAAAAGGAAGGTGATGAAGCAAAGGAATGGTGAGCAGGTGAGGGACACGAGGAGAAGCGCGGCATGACTGAATAAGGTGAGCAGAGAGCAGGCTCGAGGATGGCATGGTGTGGCAGAATGAAGCAATGAGCTGACGCAGGCATGAGGAAGGCTGGTGGTGTGGCGTGGAGGAGATGAAGGGCTAATGGGCGTTACACGCATTGCAGGTGACGGAACAATCTGGCGACTCATGAGTGAGCAGACTGGGATTAAGTGCAGATGTGGGTGACGCTGATGTGACACAGGTGCATTGCGGATCAACCTAGGAAATCCAAAGTCAGATGACCAACCAAATATACACACACACAGAAAACAGAGAGGAAGGGACACACAGGAAGCACAGTGTGAAAACACTGGGAAAACACTAGGGCATGGCTGAGCCATGGCACCATCACTCCAATTCTTTTATAGATTTGTTCATTATTCTTGCTTCCTGATGTCTTTCAGATTTTGTTTTCTGTTATAGGAGCCAAAAAGTGTATTTTTTGCAGTTTTCATTATTTGATTTGGTTGCACACATGCTTGGTAACTATCACTTTTGGTAGTTTGCACGTGAGATGCGATTTCACATTATTTCTCGTGCTCAGTGGGATTCTGAGGATGAGAAGAGGATGAGAAGGCCTCTGATATTGTCTGTTGACCGTCATGTCATGATTTAAATGAACACGTAGACTTCAGTGTGAATTTGTTGAAACTCCTCACAGTTAAAAGCCCATAGCCTCTCACTTATAGTAGTTGATAAATCTAAGCTGTTAAATGTTAAATGTTTTCAATATAACCGTTGTATTTCCATTAGCCTATTTATTATTTCCATATTATTTCCACTAAGTGCAGATTGAGTTAAAAAGCGTGCACTATGTGGCCTTGAAACAATAACATCAGTGTGCAGGATCACACAGAAGAAGAAGCAAATTGTTCTTCATATGGCAGGGAATGGAACTGGCTGTTTGACAGGAAGAGGAATACATTAAGGAAAAAGAAACACCACAGCATGGCTTGCATAATCATCAGCAGTGATGGAAAGTATTACTGTGGGAAAAAAGCTACAGTAAGTTTATATAGCACTTCTCAAAAACAAGTAACAAAGAGGGGAATAACAAAAGGAACAGTTTCTTAAAGTTCCTTTTTTGTGTTACATTGCTAAGGTAACCAGAAGCCCCCAAAAAGTCCTCACTTGGAGCCTCTCCCTATTTGCTGAAATAGATGCGAAAGTGTGTCCAAATCTGTTTTATCCTGGAAAGCTGTGAGTGTGTGGAGAACTCACCCGTTAGTCAGCTCACTGTCTTGCTTCAAGCAGCTCTCTGCCTTGCCTGCTTTCCTCAGTATATGCATGTGCTCTGCCAGGACTTTGTCTTTTCCTGCTACATGCTATAAAATCAGACCACATGGCTGCAGAACTGTTGGCACCTGTCAGTGAATACAATACAGGCACAACCTCAACTCTCTAGATCCTGTCTACGCCATGTGACATTTCCTCCTTCAAATTTTATTAGAGGCAACTTGCCTATACAGATGTTGTTGTAGGCACCACATTGAGAAACATCGACTTTCAGGACAAACTTTCCAGTGGGATCAAAGGAGAGGGCTGCAAAAGTGCAGAGTTTAATTGTATCCCGCAGCCGGGGCTGTACTATATTTATGCACTCTTTGATGACGTTTCTGTGTCAAATATGATGGAATTTAAAAGGGAAACAATGACTAAACATATCTGCCTTTTCATTGCATTCATTTGTGTTCGTTTAAAATTTGTCATCACCTGCTGCTTACCAGCCACTGAAAATGCCTTGCTCAGCTAAATTTCTTGGTTTTAAAATCTGGCCCAACTGAATTTGTAATTGAACAGCCCTGATATACAGGAAAAGATGTGCACCCAGGCACATGCTGAAAAAGAGGGGAGAATTCTGCAGTGAACACTTTAAACTCAAACTGAAACTCTGCCAGCAGATACATCAGCTTAGTATTAAGCAACTTCAGTGCCTCAGAGTTTCTCAGAATCAAACCATTTTGACTTTGACTTGACCATCATCTTCATATCTGTCCCATAGCGACACAAGCAATAAATGTTCAATTTTAACGGCCCTGGTATATCTGATTTCCATGACACGCTGTGGTCTTTATTCTGTCCTCAAGCACTGGTCAAATCAGTTTTGCACTCTACTTAAAACAACAACATTAACAATAACAACAACAACAACAAAAACAGCATAGGGACCCGAAATGGTGCATTCAGACCACAGTCTTGCTATGCCACTTAAGCAAGGACCTGGTCCCCAAATACAAAGTAAGTAAGCTCAAAGTATTAGTAGTATTAAGTATTTTTGAGCTTGATTAAGATTATTCGCACTTTGCAGCAACCTTACAAGTGGACCACAAGAAATTATTGAAATCAAATTTTAAAGAAAGATTTTCACCATTACATGTAATTATAGAATCATTTATTATTAAAAAAAGGTTGACAGTATAGTTTATTTACAGTTTATATCATGCTTTGACATAGAAGGCAAATGTAAAATAATAAAACAAGAGTGTGGACCCTAGAGTTGTAACAAAGTTAAGGCTTAGATGCATATAAAATGGAAAGTGTTCGTTCATAAAATGATGGCAAAATGAGTATAAAAAGAAGCTTGAAGCTTAAGTACATATATTAGCTAAAACCACAAACCTATTAAAGTTTTCCAGTAAAGTAACACATCTGTCGGTGTGGCAGGCAGCAACAGAGTGGTGGTGTAGGATCTCAGTTTTGCTGCAACATTTATTTATTTGCACATTCAATCATTTACGCAAAGTGGACAAAATGGACTGAGTGCACTGTTCAACCTTATAAGAACACAATCATAAATATTGTGTAAATTTGGCAAGATAAGGGCACATAAATTACATTTAATTTCCTTTCATTTTTTTAATTTTTATTTTTACTGTGCCTGAAAGCAGAAGCTCTCGTTTTCTTTGCATTAGCTACATTTTTAAGTGGGCTTTTTCATTTAACAGTTTTGAAACTTGTCCAGATTAACTTGGAGGACTGTCTTGAAAATAACATTTCAAAATGTATGTAAAAGAAAATAAATCTTTTCATCTTATTATGAGTCAAACATGCTGGTCAGGGTGATGTTGGCAGAAGGGTAAAAATTACTGTAACAAAAATATTGACACATTATATATGTGTGCATATGGCCATGTTATTGGCAAAACATTGCAAAACACTGACGTAAAAAGTGGCACAATATAGATGAATACAATTTATATAAACATTCACCTTTATGTTCACTTGGCAACCAGCTAATGGAAGACTATTTCTGATGTGTTTTGTTTTTGTTTTTTGTTTTTTGCGAGGAGTTGAGTAAAGAAAGTAAAGGACAATATAAAAAAAGACAGTGTAATCTGTTGCAACTCAAAAACTTTGATAGATTTTCCATGTAGCTGCCCGGAGCATTTTTTTTTTCTTCCTCTGTGAAGTCTCATATAAAATGAAATTTTTAGGCCTGTCATTTCCAGGCCTGAAAGTGCTGAGAAGTCATCTTTGGATGTCCCCGATAATACTATCTGGTCAGCAAGAGAGGAAAGGAGGACATACTCATTAAAAGAGCACCTCTGCACAAGATTATTAATCTGGCACATTTTTGGAACCCGTCATTGGGTACAAAGTGCATCAGAGATATCACAGGAAACGTCTCTGATGGGAGATGGTTTAGAGCTCAGATGAGGGAGATCCGTATAGGGACAGTGGGAGACTGTGTCCTGTGATGAGGGGAGTGACGGGACACAACATGTTCCACCATTGTGCGTTTAGACATGTGCTTCATAAGGTACGTCTCCTGGAAAAAACAAGAGCAAAACGCCATTGAAGCAAACCTTTGCTTCAGATGGTTCTGGTTAAAATTTGATTTTAAGTTCAAACTCACCGAGGTGTACGCCCTGCCACACATGCTGCAGCAATAAGCCTTGGCATTTTTTATGGCGTGCGCAGAGAGGTGGATCTGTAGCGACGCCGAGTCTGAGTAGGCACGATAACAGTTGGAACATTTGAAGGGTTTATCTTTGTTGTGCTGCCTCTGATGAGACTTCAGCAGAAAAAAAAAAATCACCAAGTCAGTCACATTCATGTAGTATTGTGGATACTGCACTCACCGTAATGACAAAAATTCAATCGGAGTGATAAAACTGGTGGCAGATGAAAGCAGTGAGAGATTACCTGCAGATTAGACAGCTGAGTAAAAGCTTTTTCACATCCTGGCTGGGCACATTTATACGGCCGATCACCTGTGTGGATTCTAAAACAGAAAGCACGATGCAAACATTAGCAAACCCTAACGCTCTTCAGACAGGGTTAATATTGTTTTTCTTATTCTCACAATCGCCTACTTACACTCACGTGCCCTGAAATACAAATTAAGTATACATGTTCCTCCTTAACTGACCAAAACGATTAAAACCTCAAACATCAGTTTTTATAGCTCCAACAACTCACAGACACTTTACAATTTAAGTTTACATATTTTTCAGTCCTGGAAGTGGTGAGTCAAGAGGATTCATACCATTTTGTTTGTGATGCCAACAGCATCTTCTTTTTTTCTTTTTACCCTGCTGAACATTTAAAATGGATTTTTCTTACTGCAATTATCCGTCTTGTTCAAATTAGCAGGTATGTTCCCAATACAAGTGATGACAGACAAAATCCAGACTTCATCACATGGACACTGAAAACAACATAGCCTCTGATTAATGGAGTAGTAGGAAGTATTTCTGACTTTAACCAAACTAACATCTTTTCCCAATATACACTGAGCAAACAGTCAAAGAAAAAATATTGACAGTGGTGTCATTTGAGGGGAAATTTGACTCAGTATTCCACTCTGTCAACAGCTTGCTTAGAGTTTCTGTTGAAAGCTCTCAGGCCTCATTCTCAGAATTGTCACATAAAGTCAGTTTCTATGACCACAGCACTTTTGACTTCCCTCCATCCAAGAGGAAGTCAGACAAGAAGTTCTCCTTTCTTTCTTTCTTTTTTTTTTACCTTTAGGGGCAGTGGGATATAATGATTAGAGAAGTTAGCTTGTGACCGGAAGGTCACTAGTTCTGACCCTGACTGGCAGGGTTAATCAGGTCAGTGAAAGTGAAAGAACTGCTTGTATTCTACCACTGAGGGCCCTTGAACAAGTTCCCAGATGTGCATGTGTAACTGTGTGAATGTGATCAGGGCATCTCTGAAAAGAGAGCTCACTTTCGTGGAACTCCATCTGAATTAATAAAGTTTGAAAAAAACAAATATAACTACAGTCACATTTCAACCACTACTTCTATTCTACTACCACTTCTTAGTAGGAAATGAGAATTTAAAAAAAAAAACAGGAACCTTTATGCAGATTTGATGCACAACACAATATATTTATGCTCGTTATAGTTTTGGTGGACAATAAAACTACAAAAACCAGTGTGCTGAACACGCTGTGATGGGTGTTGAGATCAGACCTGGTGTGCTGCTGCAGATGGGAGAGCTGGCGAAAACATTTCTCACAGTAGGAGCAGCGGTACGGTTTCACGCCCAGGTGTATGCGCAGGTGCTGGGCCAGGTACGATGCATTTGCAAAGGACTTAGTGCAGTGAGAACACTTGTGAGCCTTCGCCTCTGTGTGTGTTTTGGAGTGAATCTGCATGTCTGACTTGGAGAAGAACGTCAGTGGACAAATTTTACACCTGTAACAAGAACACAGACAGAAGACGCACCATGAAGACACACAGAGAGACAAGGGGATGCACTGGACATGTGGTGCTGATATACTTATTGTGTGTTGCTGAACTGCAAGCATTATGTAGCAAGAACAGTTGCGACTGGCAAAACCATTTTAGAAATTGAGGTTTGTATAACTGACTCAGACTCAGAGAACCTTTTTTTATCCCAAAGGGCAATTCAATTTTTACAGTCTAAGAAGACCTACATACATTTACAAACAAACAGCAGACAGGAGTATGTCTGAGACACTAAATAAATAAATCAGTGCAGTGACAGAGATGCACAGTGACACGCTGGCACCCTCTTGTGGCCATGCAAGTAATGACACACATGAGGGCCAGGAAAAGATTAAAATACACAGTCTAAGAACAACAAATAGAAAAATAATGATCAAACTGATGGTAGGGGGACAAACAGAAAATGTCCCAGGTGAGTTTTGTCTGTGTTGATGGATCTTGCCTCCCTCTCCCTCCCTCTTGCCTCCTCAGCATATGCAGAGTCTTGGTTGTCCAAGGTTGTTGTCCAGATGGCGGACCTCCTGTCTATAGTGGGTCTCGTGGTTGTCACTGATGAGTCCCACCACAGTGGTGTCATCAGCAAACTTTACTATGGTGGTGCTGGAGGAGTGGATGGGGACGCAGATCCAGGTAAAGAGGGCCGGACTAAGCACACAGCCCTGTTGTGCACCTGTGTTCAGGATTATAGTTGATGCTGTCAGGTTCCCTATCCTGATATTCTGTGGTCTGTTGGTGAGAAAGTCCACAATCCATGAACTGAGTGAGGCGGAAAGTTCACGGTTGATGAGCTGATGAACCAGTGTATGGGGGATTATGGTATTAAGGGCAGCTGAAGTCCACAAAGAGCACTCTAACGTACGTGTTTGGATGCTCCAGGTGAGACAGGGTCATGTGAAGTGCGAAGGAGACAGCGCCCTCCCGGTAAGTGAACTGGTAGCTGTCCAGTTCTGCAGGGATGTTGTCCTTGATGTGGGATAATAGAATCCTCTCAAAGCACTTCGTGATCACTGCGGTGAGGGCAACTGGGAGGTAATCACTGAGGCTGGTGAAAGCGGACTTTTTGGGCACAGAGGCAATGGTGGTGGACTTAAGGCAGGTGGGGACTGTAGCTTGTTTTAAGGAACAAAACCCCTGCCAGCTGGTCGGCACAGCTCTTCAGTGTGAGCCTCGACTCCCCATCTGGTCCAGCCCACTTTGGTGATGTCAGTCCTCTTCAGTGTGGACCTCACTGATGGTGCTGGAGGATGAGTGTCTGCTCCTCCTCAGTCTGAGTTTTTAGTTTATGGAAGCGACCAAAGACAGGGTTTTGGTTTCATTAGGTATCGGGGAGACATGTGGTGTTGCTCTTGTAGTCAGTCAGGGTTTTAATTCCTCTCCATATGCTCCGGTGGTCATTATTCTCAAGGTTTGCCACTATGTATTGTTTGTATCGGCCCTTGGCCTCTCTGATGCCTTTTTTCCGGTCATCCCAGGCAGTTCTATAGGCCAGCATGTCACCTGACCTGAAGTCAGCATCTCTCATCCTGAGCAGAGACATCACATGCTATCCAACCAAGGTTTCTGGTTTGGAAACACCATGATGGTTTTGGTGGTCCTACATCTTATTAATACTATGAAGGCTGTTCCTATCCCTCACACACAGACCATTAAACCAGCAAATAAACAAAGATAAAAGACTTTAAATGACTGGTAAAAAAATGCAGAAAATTCTGTTACAAACATAGAAGGAGTTAGCTTCCTCAGTAAATGCATTCTCTATTGACCACACTTAACAATTAATTCAGTGTTTGCATCAAATTCGAATTGCGTGTCAAACAAAGTTCCCAAATGTTCTTTACCATGAAAAGAGATAACAGTGGGTATTTATGTGTTTTCCTTAAATCGGTGATAAGCTCCTTTGTTTTTGACATGTTGAGATCATGGAAATTTTCATCACGCCATTTAACGAAAGCAGGTAGGACGCTACTATGCTCTGACTCTGTGCCCCTGAAGAAGAGACAAGTGCTGTGGGCCTGTCGTCAGAGAATTTCACCAGGTAGCTTCCCTCTTTACAAGACCTGCAGCTGTCTGTATATAGAAAAAAAGCAGGGCTGAAAGACCACCTGGTGGTATTTCCTTTCTCTTTGCACATCTGTAAAAATCTGTGCTGAAAAATCTGTCACATGCCAGGATTGAATGACCATTAGATATTCAGTGGACAAAATAACTACTGATTATTGCAAGGAATTTTAGCTTTACGAAGTCACCATTTCAAACACAAAGATGGACAATTTAAAGCTGCTATGAGCTGTATTCTTACTGTCAAGATACTTAATATGGATATTTTGTATTATTTTTTGGATTCATCATGTCTGTCAGTGGTGGAAAGTAAGCGCATTTAGTATTTCTTCAGGTATTTGTACTTTACATATTTCCACTTATTTACTTTTAACTTCTACAGCTACTAAACTTTTTTATTAATCAAAACAATATTAAGTTTTGACTTCATTTTTTTGTCCTGGCAATAAATATACACAAAACATAATAGTTCATAAAAATATACTGCATAATACAAAACTATTTTTGCTAGGAGGACAGCTCAAAAACAAGCCGTAAACAAGAAACTAACATCACTTACCAGGAACCCGAGGAGCTCTGTGGTGCTACTCCTTTCACATTAGTCCCTGAATTCATTCCTATCATAAAATAATCGGTTACTGGAGAGTTCATTTTTTTGTTGATTCTGGCAGTCTCTGTGGATGAAAGTGGTATAAGCACCACTGCCTCCTGTCATAAAGATCTTGACCTGGCTAGCACATGCATTGATTTGGATGTGAGTAAAAGAAAGATTTAACCATTGTTCTTGAATATTATTGTATCAAGGGTACGAAGGGAGATTTAAAATCTGCCTTTTACTGGACTACTAATTATCTGAAAACAATTGTAGACTGCTAGTCATAGTCAGCTCGGTGCTTCTGCATAGTTTGGTTTATCTAAAAAAATACTGATTAATACCATTAGTATTTAAAAGAAATGGGAAACTGCTGTAAACAGCTGTATGACTAGCAGTCCGTTCTTACCTGTAGGTTTTTCCCTCTTTGGCCGTGACGGTGACACAGGACTGCTCGTTGCCTGAGGCTAGGATCGGGTAGGGCACCACCAAAAGAGAAGAGCCGTTCTCGGCCTTGATCTTCTTACGTCCCCGTTCCACCTTTGGAGGAGGGCTGAGGAGTCCCAAGAGGCCCCCGTTGTTTTTCCCAGGCTCCATCCCGTGGCCACTGGCTAGCCCTGAGATGAGGTGAGGTGTGGGGGCTCCACCCAGCCGGCTGTGACTGCTTGAGGTGGGCGTGGTAGGGGTGATAATCTCTGAGGTGTTGAGGTTGCCTGTTCTGGATGCCAGTGCCACACCTGAGGGGTGCAAAAGTGAAGACAAGGACATAATTGTGATAAGTTATGTTAAAAAAAACCCTCATAATTGTTTTTTTATATGCAGCAAAATAAACAAAACAACAACAATAAACTATATTTATAACTAATATGCACAGAGATTGTGACAGGTTAATGGACACTGCTTTTACTCAGAAAGACTTTTTTGGTATTATCTTTATTACTCATACTGTCTTTTTAATGGACTGGACTGATTTGAAACAATTAAATGCAAGATTTAAATGAAAAACTGAATTTTCCAATTGGAAGACAGCTTGTGAAAGCATTCCAAACCTGACTCCGAGGTGTGTCCAGTGTTTTTGTTGACCTATTCAAATACTGTAATGTCTATTCTCACATAAACGATAAAAGTCATAATAAAATAGTATGGTTGGCAGACACTAATATGTGGCATTCAAAAGTAATTTCTCATTAAAGTGTTGACATTATTCTGTCTACCACTTACACATGTGCAGCAGAGTCCAAATGCCCCAACAGTATTTCCAGTACTTATCATGAATGAAACCTACGTGTGCGGATGTGAGTAGGAATATTTGTTTCTTTGTTTCTATAATAACAAGGAAGGCCACACTGTGTAACCGTGGTCACCTGAAACGTGGTTTGTCCTGGTAGGATGGTCTATGAGTTGACGCAGATGCCAGTCTTCCCATAATCCTCTGGCTTTTATTGCTGCCTTATCATCCAGGTTCAAATTCACATCCCCAAGAATACGACCTAGTAAAATTTAATACAATCTTTCATTCTCCAGAACAACCTGAGTGCTTCAACGCCAACATTTAACAGCTGCTGTAAAGAGGCTCAATAAAACATCTTTTCATGAAGGCAAAACAGTGAAAACAGTCTTTACTTTTGTGTTGCATCAACTTTGTCTCTGCTTCCTTATTCTTTGGGGTCTCACAAACCCCTATGCTGTATGATTACAACTAATGACAAGCCTTTTTCTTTTCTTTTGACCTTATTCGAAGATCCAGATGCAGGACTTAGTGGCATGTAGTGAGGAAGTTGCAGATACCCCCTGACAGCCTGCAACTGAATATCCCTCCACTCACCTTTTCCTGTCAGGTGTGTAGGAGAATCTACGGTGGCTGCAAAACTTGCAAAATATGTAAAAAGGGTTTGGTTTGTCCATTCTGGGCTACTGTACTAACATGGCGGTGCATCATGGCAGACTCTGTGGAAGAAGACCTGCTCCCTCTGTATATATTAAAGGCTCATTCTATGGTAATGAAAACACAACAAATGTTCTTCATTTTCAGGTGATCATACACTAATGAAACATACTAGTGAATATTATATTCCGTTTCTGCAATATTCTACAAATACAACCCCCCTAATCCTATAAACTGCACTTTTAAACCCAATATGTAGAAAGTGCAAAGGTGACAAATACATTGATTACCACAAAGCACTGTTATTACACCATATACATAAATATTTGGTTGGTGTAGTGCAGTACAAGTACAGTTCATACCAATCATAAACATAAACTTAGGAAAATTCATTATTTTCTGGAGTTTTTCATGCCTTCATGAGGTCGCTGACATTAGTGAGATGACAGGAAGTGAGCAAAAGAGAGATGCACCAAAGGTCTTTGATTGGATATACTCTGAAGTTGCTGCAGTTCACTGAATACCCCAAACCTAATGTATTTAACCATCAATCAGATGGCCCAAACAGAACTAATGTGTAGCTTTCTGTGACAGACTTCTGAAAGATTTTTATTCTTATTTTTTTTAAAAAAACATCAAAATATTGTGGATCTTCCCTGATATTGGCCTATCTTAGATATATTGGTATCAGCATATATGTTCTTCGATATGCGCCTAAATTAAAACTGTTTTTTAAAGCCAAGCTGAAGACAAAAATGCATTTTCAACCCTTTTGGACCATATCCCTGCTCTTACTGCAGTCAAATTTGAAAATGTATCACAAAAAAAATTACAAAAAATGAATTACTTCGTATTTTTTTATGAAAGTCTGCCACTTCCGTCTTTCATGTAAAGAAAAATCTGGGTCCCAGATGTCATCGTTGATTCGCGCCATTATTGGGTGACTCATTGGTTGAATTCTACCAGTTACATTATGCCAAATAATTCACTAACGCTGAATTTATTCACTTCGAGGAAACTGGAGTCCATTTGCCAACAACACTCCAATCAGATTCCTCCAACTTATGTCCCGCCCCTACAGCCCGTTCACTGGTTATTTAGTTGTTTGAATAGCAAATACGTCACAACACGGCAGTGGATGCTCCGGAAAAAGGCATTTCAGCTTGTCTTTAAGGTCAGAAAAAAATGTTGGGATTAATGATTTAAAATGGTGTAATTATGCAGTTTGTCCAACAGTGTTATTTAATAACTCTTAAGTGAAGACTTTGCTGTTCAGTTCACAGATGTCTGGAATTAAATTTTGTATTGTGTAAGATATCTTGCCTCCATTACATATCTCTGTTACAATATCTGATAACCACATTTTGCAGATATTATATAATATCGGCCAATATAAAGTATGTCGGAATTTTAGTGCTCCACTGGGTCCAGTATCGATATCAATATTAGTACTGGACCCCCTCTATCAGTCAGGCCCTATTTATAAACAATGAAACTTTTAAGAGTCATGAAGTATTACAGAGATAAGATTTTAAAGAGGTTTAAGACTCAAGAACCTCAAAGAAAACAGAATCAGTTTAACAAAGTGATACTGTGAGGAAGCAGAGCCACATCAGGGTAAACTGAAGAGCTGCAGGCAGGTGAAGAGTCAGAGTACCTGTGACTGAGCTGGAGGCGGGGCGGGCATGCAGGGCGATGTCAGGTTGAGTCGGGCTGTGGCTGTGGGGAGCCGGCATGTGCTGGGCTTTGGACATACCATGCTGGATGCTGTCTGCCTGGCTGGAGGGAGCCAGTGAGGGCTGTTGGGAAGGGGCTGAGGCAGCGGGCAGATGGGGAGGTCTGATCTTCTCTGCCATCAGCTGCTCCTTGATTTTATTGATCAAGACTAGGTTATCCAGCTGACCGCCAGAGGAAACAACATTTGTGACAGGAGAACAGCCATCAGTTCAATGAGTGTTACTTTATGAGGCGATGGTTCCCCCAAATGGCTGACACATGACATTGCACCCAAAGCTTCCTCACCATACAATTTTTTGAGAATTAACAGCTCAAGATGTAAAAAACTGGTGGCACCTAACTTTTAAATAAAAAATAAAGCAACATCTTGGTTTGATCATGAATTTTGATGTATTTAGGTCACTGATTTCTTTGATTCGCAGGATCTTTAAAGGTCAAAATGGACCATATTCAGCAATCATTCATTAATACAGTATCTCAGTCCCTCAGGATCTTCTCATTAACTAATCATTAAGTATCCAGCTGTTTCTGATTCGTTCCTCAGTAACTACACACATTTTTTATGTACCTTTTTGTAAAGTGTTACCAAAAAAAGTGAACTAAAATATTTCCTGAGTGTCAAGCTATTCCTTTAAATAATACATTATTTATTATTTACATTATTTTTTTAAAAAAACAATAAACCTGTACACACAAAATTCACAATGTGATGACTTTACCGCCTCGGGTTTAAACGTGCATAAATAAGTGTGAATACCAGAGTTGCTCACCTGGCCGGGCATGGCAGGAGGTGGAGGCCAGAAATAAGGATTGTTAAAGCGAGGTTCGGCCATCCTGAAATAAATACACAAGGTCATAAACAAGGTGAGGACAGCTTCTCCATCTGTCCAAGAGTGAAATACTGGTCAGTACATTTGTGGGACACATGTCTCCTAATCTTTTTTCGCTTGGGACCCCTCAAATGTTGCGTGTTTACTTTTGACACCTCATCATTGGTTAAATGGGTGAGTGGCTTTCTTACTTGTCTTAATTTGTAATCTACAAAATCATTATACACAAAAGGCATAGAATAAAAAATATATGTATATATCTTGAAAAAAATAAATTTGCGCAGCAGTAACTGTTTTGTTCTAACTTCCTCTCCTGTTAATCATCTTGAGACCCCTCAGCTTTATCCTATTGGAAAAAACTACTGTAAATATGTATAAAGATCTCTTGTTTGTGGCAACACAGTGGTTAAAAGTCTCCACCCATGCAGCAGCTGACTATTTGATGTGATAAATTAAGATAACTTATCCCAGTCTTGTGATAGTGTATTTCTAAAGACCTTCTGTTATTAGTTATGCTCCTTTACCAAAAGTACAAGATGAAAACTTGTGCCTCTCTCCAAGCTGGCGCTTCATCAGAGAAAGCAGAAAGGAACTTTTTGAGTTGCTGCGGTGAGTGAAGTCAGCAAGACATTCTTTTGTGTCCGGCAGCATTTTCTTAGGACTTTCAACCACAAGGCTTCATAATGTGCATGCTGTCTGAGAGATAGGCTCTCTCATGACAACAACAGCTAGTCAAGAAGCTCTCCCACGCTGGTTATCAGACAAAACAGAAATGTTAAAGGCTCAGATCCTAATCTGTCCTCCTCGGCACATGGGGCCCTGACTGGTGGAAACGTTGCACAGTCTCACTACAGAGTACAGCGAGGTCTGAATGACATGGGCCGGTGTCAAAAGCTGAAGGGAAAAATAATGAACACGGAGTAACAAAAATAAGGAGGCTGCACACTGATTTGTAAGTGACACAGCAGTTATTTCTTCCCTTTGTACATTTGTGACTGTGATGGCAAAAATTAGAGCATGAAAGGAGAATATTTGATTTTTATAAGCTGTCGTTAAAGACGATGCTTGATCAAGATTTCTATTTGGTCAGATGGACAGATATTGTTAGTTTTTTATTTCAAGGCGAGCTGCTTGCTGTTGAATTTTGATCTAAAGGCCTCTCTTTCCATAGCTTCTCTCCTCTCAACCTCGTATGAAGTTCCTTTTTAAAACATTTTGCATTGCATGCTTTGGCACATTTCACCATTCCTAAGTGTGTTTGGCTTAGCAGAGGCATAACACAGTCCACGTCTGCGGGCCAAGAGAAACAAAAACGATACGTCCAGGGGTACAAGCGTACAGTAAACCCCATAAAATATTTCCCTAATGATGCCAGTGAGGATCACTTTCACTTCCTGGAGGCGTTCTGCCTCCAGGGAGCACACTCAGGAGTTTGAACTCTGCTGGACACCTTGTGTCACTTTTTGCAAAGACACACTCCATGGAGAAAATATTCAACGATTGTTAAACACAGTATGTGGCGTACAGTTCCTGTGCACTGCTGTGCGTTCATACTGCATGTACTGTATGTCAGGTTAATGTTCACTGCCTGTACAGACAGGTCTAGACTGTATTGATTTTAGACATTCTTTAGGATCATTTGTGCCACTTTTGCCAGAATGGTTTTATGTCGGTTTTGCACAAATGCAGCTGAGTTTTTATGCAGCACATATGTCTGCAAGTACCAGGTTTAAAGTGTTTACGAAAAAGAGTTGGGGAAAAAAGAGTCTTTGTGATGCAGGTGCAGTACAGAGGAGCCCAACATCTCATTTTAAAAAAAAGTTCCTCACATTGCTTTTTAATGCTGCAAATAACAGTTATTTTTTCATATTTGATTGATCAGCAGATCACTGTCTTCATAAAAAGAGAATTTGCTTTGTTAACCCTCTACTGCATGACGTTGCCCTCAGGCAACAAAGCACTTTTTGGCCCCTCACACTGCCCCTTTAAAAAATTTTTTTTAAAGAATTTTACATAGAAAGTAACAAGTCTGTGACTAATTAAATAAGAGACTGAATGGGTTTTAACCTTTTGTTTGGGGTTGGAGTAGTCCTTTCTGGCACCAAATCTGCATTGGACACCGTGCCCGCAGAAGGTGAGATAAATATCACTTTTTAACATGTTTATATTCAAATAATTTTATAGAAAAACATACGCGAATGGCCATTACCAGTGAAAAAGAACAAATGACTGTGTAAAGACATTTTTAAAATTTTATTTAAATACTAAAATGTGGTTTTTCGTTTGCTGCTTCAGGGCAACACTGTGCAGTTAGATCACTTTCACTGGGACAATATCATGCTAATGGACAGGGATGAGAATCAAGTTTAAAAGCCAGTTAGGTCAGAGGCCAGTATGTAAAGTAACATATGTTATGAACATGTATGTGGGTGTGGGTGGGTGTGTGACAGTGTGCATGCATTTGCGTCTGTGTGTGCGTCTTTGTATGACAGTGTGTGTGTGTGCATGCGTGCATGCATCTATGTGTGAGTGTGTGTATGTGTGGGCATTTGTAGGTGAGAAGAGGTACACAACATAAATGGTTAAAAGAAACGCTATACCTGCCAGGTCAGATAAGGGCAGGGTTCGTAGTTTCTGTGGTTGTATTTGTTAGGACTTTACTATACTTACTTTTTACTATGTGAAAAGAAATTGATAAAGTTGTGGTCCTGCCTTGTTGTGTGGGCTGGGGAAGTTGAATTTATGTGTATATAGCTTGTTTTAACACCAGTCTGTTTATTGCATGAACTACAGAAAACCTTTGCATTTTAGTACCCTAAAAGCACAATGTTGCCCTGAGGCAACAAACCAATATCTTGGGAGGGGGTGGTCAACATTTTGATTGATATATTATCAAGGACCCCCAAGCTACCAAAAAGTGGGGTGAAATATATATTTTTTTTACCCCAAAAAATAAAAATCCATGCAGTAGAGGGTTAATAAACTATCAGAAAATGATGAAAGATTACAATTTTAACTTCCCAGGTCCATAGATGTTGTACTCTGAGTAGTCTGATCCAACCGACAGCCTAAAGCACAACAATTTTCAGTTTACTATAATATAGAATGAAGAAAAATGTCAAATTTTCACATCTAAGATGCTTAAAGAAAAAAAAGTTCCACACTTTTGATACGATTTCATTACTGATTGACTTCTTATTAATCGACTCGCCTACACGTTCAAGGAAATTATTGAATCAGTTCATTGGACTAAGTCTGGTCCTGTTTGGCAAAAAGTTTTAATCACTCAATATTATTAATCTGTTGTGCTGTAGAGGTAATCATTTCTATTAAGTCATCCTAATGGCCATACTTCAGCCATTTGTAACAACATTGCTGTTCTCAGGTTGCGAAAAATCTCCATCCATCACCTTGTGAGCATAAAACTGCAGACTTGATTAGTTAAAAATCCTTTTATGATGAGTTATTGACTTTTGTAACTTGAAATGTTGATTGATTGACTTATTTTTATTTTTTTGATGTGCAAATCCATGATTTATGAAATAATTCCCAACATGTGTAACTTATAGCAGTCAGAGATATTTTACACAACCCGACAACCCAAAACATATTCTAAGTGGCTT
>JAQFJA010000012.1:12688486-12699378 GCA_029874485.1 Naso brachycentron | reverse complement strand
CTATTTAACTTTATTTTACTGTCCTTACTGACCTCTGTTGTTTGTTTATTGATCTGAGCTTTTTGACATGTGACCTTCTGGATGTTGACTGTGTGATTGTGGATGTGGTAAGTTGAAAATGAATTGCCCTTCTTAGAGTCAATTAAGATATCTGAATCTGAATCGTTTCTGTAAATATTTACATGGCCTGTTATGAATGACTTCTGATGCTACTGAATAATTAAATGCATATTAAATCATGATTTCATTTCTAACAGTTATTTTTATATGTATGTATTAATTGATTACTCAGAAAAATGTGTCCACTTCTGACTTAAACGGTGAAACAATTAGCTGATTAATTGATCAATCATAAGAAACAAAAATACCAAATTATCCTTCTTATAGCTCCTTAAATGGCAAGACTTGCCGACTCTCTGTTTTATATTGAAAACTGAATATTTTTGCACTGTTGGTGGGATAAGCGTAATTCCTCCTAAGGCTCTGGGAGACTGTGATGGCCATTTTTTCACTATTTTCTGACATTTCTACACTATTTAGTTATTGATAAACTATAGCTGTATGTGCCTGAATGATGTAAGCTGCAGCTCTAAATATTACTTTTTTTTAAAAAATAGGTGTAATGTCACAGTACCTTGGTCTCAGTGAGCTGTCTTTGCAAGAGCTGTAGGGCCTCAGTGTGTCCCTTCTCACTGTCCTGCAGGGTGGCCAGCTGCTCCTTCATCTCTCTCTGCAACACAACAAAACAACAACAAACAACAGGTCAGCAATTAGTTGTTAAAAAACAGTGAAACAAAACAGTAGAAAACTCTTTGGAGGATTTTGTTAAATACCGCATGACTCTTGCTTCACTTCTTTTCTCAAATAATGTCTCAACAACAGTCAGTTACATAAAAATAATGCCAATATATTTGGCAGGCGCATATTTTTGAAAGCTGTAATTCTATTATATTTATTTGACTTGTGTTATTTGCGTAACAGCTCTCTTTGCTTGGGTGCAAGGCAGCAAAGATTTATGCCTCAGCTACAAAACAAGCAAGGCAGATGGAGAGCGAGATATGAAAGAGATAAGAATGAAATCTCTGGAGATGTTGGGCTGTGTCAGAGAAAACTGGGTCTCATCTCTCGTCAGGCACACGCTGGCACAACCTGCACCGCTCAGCCACCTCCAAGCCTCCCCAAGGCAGGAGAGAGGCTCTGCAGGAGCTGGCTGGGACGCCTGCTGTCACAAGTGGCGCAGAGTTTTTATGCAGATCCCGAGTGCCAACAACAGCAGCACATTCAGATTTAGGTTTTAAAACAGAAGCGTTTGAGCAGAGGCCCTCCCTAAAGTACAGACTTGTTTATACAAATGTGCAAAGAACTGTGGGTACAAGACTCAAGGTACAGCTACTTTTTTTTTTTTTTTTTTTTACTTGGCAGATGTTTTAGTACTGAGTCAACAACATGGAATGAGATGGCAGAGGGTGCGAAATTGTGTTTCACTCAAAAGCTTGGATTTATTGATGTACAAGATGCACATGCTGGCTCTTGTGAAACTTTTTTGAGTTACATGACAGTCTTTCTTGTGTTTTGTTTTAACAGGGCACAGGCTGATGATTGAAACATTACTTAGAGTCGACAGTCATACTTAGCAGCTCTTAGATGCTGTACAAAGTGGTGCTTGAAGCTTAATGTTAACAAGCACACAGTGACAATGCTAACATACTGATGTTTGCAGGTGTAATGTTCACCAACTTTACTCTGTGAATCTGAGATTTTTGTGTACTAATTTTTGACAACTGGTGTAAAACAGAAAAATACAGTTGAGGTTGATAAGAATGTCATCAATTCTGAAAGTATTTGGTCATAAACCAAAAAAAGGGGAAATCACTCTATAAAGTTGAGGTAGGCCACGTCTGAAAAACAAGTTAGCTGTAGTATGAGACTCCTAAGGAAGCAACTCCGCTGCATCCTCCTCTCCCTGTTTTTGCGACGGTTTGCTTTTCATTTCATTTGTTGTTGCTCTCTCTTTTAAGGCCAGTTTGCACCAAAGATTCATGATGAAATGAAACAGTTGCTGGGAAAATTTGCAGCGGTGTGAACTGGTCCGTCTCAGCTCGACTCAAGCCGGCTGACAGCACGTCACTTGTTTCGACAGCCAATCGGCTCATAGCAGCGTCACCTGTCGCTAAGAAGCAGCGTATAGCAGAAATTGATGTCAATCAGGTGTCTCTGAAATGACCAATGATTGGCCAAAAGTGTCAGTGGCAATCTTCATTTCCTAAAGCCTGAATACAGAGCCAAGCAGAGCTGCAGAACTGTAGTGTTCTTTTAGACCACCTAAACAACAAAACGCTGAAAGGTTATCATGGAATTGTAGCACGATGACAACGACGATAAACTGCACACCACAGCTTTAAAGTAGCTATGTCAAATTTTAGCACTAACTACAATTTTTCCCACCACTTTGTTTAAGTTTGGCTAAAACGTTTGGTGGTCAAATCTGCTTCATATTATTTGACTCAGTTGTAACCTTGTGGTTTTGCTGTTCGATTCCTGGTTTTCAGCAAGTAGCTTGAGTTCATCTTTTGGTATGGGAACAGTTTCATTACGCTGCCACACACTCTTGTGCCTCCTTAGCACGACTAGACAGCCCCTTCACATAAAGTGCACAATACAAATTTGACCTCTGTATAGAAGTGTACTGCAATTAGTGCTAAAATGTTACATATGTGATCTGACTTATGAACCATGATTAAACACAAACACACACACACACAAATTCAACACTATGGCTTCAGTTCATCAGCTTTGCCTTGTGCTGAAGCGTTTTGGCAAACCTGTCTTTACAAGAGCTCTGCAGGAGTGGCGTCCTCTTTTTTGTTATCAAATGAGCAATCATCCAAGGAGTTTGTAGCAGAAATAATGACTCCTGTTGCTACAACAGGAAATAAAATACAAACAGCAGTGTTATACAAAAGCTTACAAACATAAATTGCATCATGGACCTGACCTTTAAACCTGAAGGTTTTTTTTCACTGATAAAACAGCATTCTGGCAACTATCAAGGGAGACTGGATTTCTGCTCATTTAATAATAGCTAGCACTTCACTGATTAAGATTTATAAAGGAAAAATAAAAGCTAAGCATGTGAATTATGCCATTGCATTTAAAATGTAAACAACCACAGTACCAAGCAATCACAACACAGTTACAACAAATGAAAAAGAAGCTGTGCACGGGACAAAATCCTCGTTTATAAAATAACAATATGTGGCAGTGAAATGAAATCATCTCATTGGCTCTAAGATTTTTTTATTGAAAGAAACAATCTGGCAAAAGTCCCCTTCATTTCAAACACCTCCGTTCAGCCTCCCTACTCTTGGTCCCTTTGCTCATGTAACCTGTGCGTCACCTTCTCTGTGATCCACAAAGCGTCGCCTCCCCTGAACACCAACTGCGGCGAAAAAAGAAATTCAACAAATCAAACTGTGAGCTTAGTGGGGCAAATAAAAGAACTATCAGTCAGCTACAGAGCTGAAAGGAATGCCAAAATACATCTCAACTGAAGGTAAAAAATACATAATTTAACCATCTAGTTTACAGGAGAAAAAGACAAAATGTTAAGGTAGAGTGGAGAGGAAATAATAAAGCCATGTATCAATTTCTGATGTATTAGAAAATCCTTGACCTCATTCATTAGCTGTTAAATTAAAATGGAGCGAATATGGGCCATTGAAGATGAAGCATGTTTCTTTTCAAGGACAGAAAGAGTGAAAAACAATGGTTGGTGCAGAGTGGGAGCGTGACTCTCCATGCTAATGATAGGAGTGCGGCAGCTCAGCAGGCTCTCCGCCTCATTGCTATACCTCTTGTCTATAGCGGGTCAAAGGCCGCTCCCACACACTGAGACAGACCAGCGCTGATGGACTGGCAGAGAAAACGTGCTCCTCCACTCTGCTGGTGCTGCACATTGTCTGACTGACTGGTCAGAGGGGGGCAACTTTAACAGCTGCCATCATGCAAGTAGATGCAATGCATGCATCAATAACATAAACCCACTCATCTCTGGAAAAAAAACCCAAATCATCTGCAGGTTTATTTTACCAAACAAAAGTTTTAGCTTGACATTGTCTTGGAGTTTTTGCATCATCTTCTGCACAACAGTATGCAACAAACTGGATATAGACACTTTGTTCCTGTTGCTGATTAGAACTTGATGCAGCGTTTCAGCAGCACTGCCTTGGTTGAAAGGATAAAGACATAACTACTGTATTTGATTTCAGTTTTAGTCTTTACTGCATTTTGTTGTAATTTAAGGTCAGGCTAGTTTCTCTCCTCCGCTCTCTGTGTTTTCACCGCCAATGGGGCTTCACAGGAGATGGCTTGACTGTTTCCCTCATTCTGCAAAGACCTACCCTCTTCTTCCTCAGTTTGACTAGTGTCAATCAGAGGCTAAACTGGGGAAAAGGAGCATACAGGAGAGAAAGAAATGCCTCCACACAAGCTCATGAAGCAGTGCAGATGAGGTGGGAGACGTATGACGAAGATGAATATGTTACTCGAGAAGATGGAAACTTTACTGTAAATGCACTAAAAGCTTCCCAACAAGAGTAATTTACAACAACAACCTACCATAAAATAAATAAGGATTGTCCTTGACCACAAACATCTGAAACTAACTTTAATTTCCATTAAAGTACAACAGAAAAACATAAATAGTACTGCTATGCCAACAAGAAAGATAGCTTTCAAAAAATTAATTTACTTTTTACGTTTGAAAAATTTTTAAAAAAGTAATAATCTTGAGGAGACACTAATACCAAAATCAAACAGAATATGTACAGTACTTAAGCTAAATTCAAGCAGACAAAGCTGCATTTTAGAAACCTGAAAAAAGAGAAAAAATCAACTTTGGTGAAATCATCTTCAAACACTTCAAGGCCCTAAAACCTCCTCCATAACGTGCAATTACATAATCCTCTTTAATCTTTCTGGAGGCAAAAACTATCCTTTGAGTATCCGGGAGATGGAGATTTTCTGTGATGACATTTCCAGCAGGAGCAGAGGAAAAGCCACAGCTGTAGTGTCCATTACTACACAAGGGCGAGGAGTAAGAAATGATTTAATGGCGTCACAGCATGTAAACCACTACAATGAGACAAAATAAAAACAAAAAACAAGAAAATGCAGGTGAATGGAAGCTATGAGACTGACAGGAAAGTGTGTTTGTATGTACACAGTGTGTAAGTGTGCAGAGGTGTGTCTCTCCTGTCCGTTGCATCTGGCCAACACAAGTCTGACATGACATTTCCCCAGGATGTCTTGATGCGAGAAATGGGGGTCACGGCTGGGGGATTATAAATCTAAAACTCATTTCATCCTGCTGTCAGTCCCTTCACCCTCATCCTCTTCTGTCAGGTTCGCATCTCTGGTAAATATTTACAAGGAAATAAATGAATTAAATGGTGCAACTGTGCACGTCTCTTCCAAAAATGTGCATGGGGCTTAAAATCCCCCTAACTTTTCTTACTGCTGCGAGCCTGATTACATTCGGCAGCTCGTGCAGGATTTAAAGAGCGTCATTGGCTTCAAACTGCCAGCCTGGATGAAGAGGCGAACAAAACAACATGCAGTGTTACAGCATGAATAATAAAAAGCCTACAGGGTGGAGAACTTCCTCTCACATACAGACAGGATGAGCTTCCGGTGATTCCACACATACACTGATGGCAGGAAAAAAATAAACAGGCAAAACTTGCCTCATTTCCTTACTGGAAGACATACAGAATGAAGAGCCAATATGTGACCTAGAGTTCCGTATAATTACAGTGGAAGTGCTTTCGTCTGTTTATGCTCAGACAGATAATGTAAACCCCAGCAGAGCCCACAATAACTGAGCGTACTGCAAGTAATTTTCAAAAGGACAGTTTGCATTAACCATCGTCGAGCTGAGGATGTAGTTCTGTCAGGTAGCAGACAGGGGAGACATGACACCAAGGTGCATCGCCACCGACAACATCCTTTATGAGGGACAGTAAAGGAACGGAAATGTGTTAAAAGACACATATGACAATATTGTGTAAACAACATAGTGCCTTTTTAACCAATACCAGTATTTGGTTTTAAATACCTATATTTTGTTAGAAAATAATTTGTGCTGTCTTCACCCAGTTCACATCGCCCAGTTCCAATTGGCATCTATTTGCGTGTTTGCATTGATTTTGTATGTAGAATGGACATGCGAATAGCCCACATTGTCTGTGAACACTCTCTTAACGCTAAGTATCTGTAGACAGTACATCAAGGGTACTTTCACACTTACATAGGCATACTACATACAACTATACGGCTTAAGAAAACTTTGAAAACCCTTAGTCGAGAAACACAGCTTATTTGAAAATGACTGTATTCTAATATTCTACTGTATTCTGTATTCTTTAATTATTTTCTAGACAGCATCCCAACTTTTTTGGTATAGGAATTGTAAGAAGTAAATGTGAGCATGACCTAAATAGTGATTAAGTATCTTCCTCTTTCTTTGTCAGACTAAATTAATCTAGTGCATTAAAGGTTTAATCTTCTCATTTTTGATCCTGCTAAAAACTTTGGGAGAATTATGTGGTCTCTGGCGGCATGAAAAACAAAACAAAACACTGAAATGTAAACGCTTGTCATTACAAGATTCAGCTAAATGTAAACATGGCACAAGGAAGAAGAAATAGAAAGAAGCAAACAGGAGCAACAGAAGAATTTCAAAAAAAATTCACTAGTAGAGCAAATGTAAGCAGAAGTCTGCAACGTGCTGCCCATTTTAATTGGGATACAAAAGCCTTGAGTGAATGAAAATACACAAATAAAACAGTGCACGGCACAGACCATGTGCAGGTTGTCCCGACAAGAAAAGATGACAAAGGACTGTCCTGTGTGTGGTCTTGTCCTCACAGTGCGGGGACCCTTTCACAGCACTCAGTGCCAAACCGAGTACAGCCTGAAGATACTGACAGACGCAGCAGACCTACACAAGCAAACAGAAGTTACTGATGTCACAAGCACAGAGATAATCGCCGTGATTTAAGCTTTGTGTTCTGAGGTGCAAGTTTCAAAATATTTTCTTTTTGTCTCTGATGCATTGTTCTCCAAACAAAAGCCATTCAGACCTCTGGGAATACAACAAACCGCTGCACACTGCTTTCAAAATGTTTCTTCATGTGATACATAAGTCATTTTTTCATAGAAAATGCCAACAGAGGCTGAATTATTTGAGCTGTGTGTAAAGGCAAATTGTGAGCCAAATGATTTGAGGCCCATCATAAAAATGTTTCACGTGTCTGTCTGCTGTGATGGCTGCCCCCTCCCCATGCTGGCCGCCGGGCACTACCCAAAACAAAAAAACTTCTGTAAAAGTGCTGTCTCAGACTGCAAACTGTGTTGTATTTGTTCCAAGACATCAGATTTAGCTCAAATGTGTCTTGCATCCCAGAGCCCTGTTTCCTCTGGCATCAGCAGTGCCTGCAGCCTCTCCTGGGGGACGAGTGCGTCCCTGCAGCCTGAGCTCAGCCAGCAGAGCACGCAGAGGCCAGCTGTGCTGACTGTGCAGGACTGGCTCAGAAAGCTGCGGGACAGAGACACACATTCACCTCTAACATCTGTCCTAGTGAGACAGAGGCAGCCTGAGGGTTAGAGTTAGGGTTACAGCCTGTGCTGTACGAGAGTATGTATGTGAATCTACCACAGAGGACGAGCTGAGGAGCTGCCAAACTTTTAAAATATGTAAGAGGTTCCTACTGTGCTCCTCTCGTGTGCCAGATCTCCGGCAGAGATCGCTGCTCAACTACATCCAGCTATCTGAGAAGCAGAATACAGGTCTCTATTAGCAACAGTTTGTAGTCACATATGCTCGTTTTTAGTTTGTGTTTTGTTTTGAAAGACAAAAAAATTCTCTTGGGGCCTTTGGGTAAACTTGCGATGGACAGTTTGGACTATTTTCTGACTTCTAATAGTTTCAACAATGAATTTATTAATTTACAAATATCGTATAAATGATAGGAAGTCAGTTAGTTTCAGCTTTAAATGGACCAACTCTGTCTATAAAATGTTAGAAATCAAATAAAATCAACAATTATAATTTCTTGGCCATCCAGGGTGCAAATTTTTGTTTTGTTTGAAAAGTCCAAAACAGATATGGATATTATATTTACAGTTGAAAAAAAGAAGGAAAGAAATAGAAAAATGCAGCACATCCTCACTTTGGATTAGCTGGGCACAAAGAAACATTTTTATATTACTAATTTGTCAAAATTTTTCAGCCAGCTTTTTTTATCCACTATTAATACTTAAACTGTTCAATTCCTGTTAAAGTAAATTTTTGCTGATAAGGTAAAGCTGGACAAGTGTAGGTTCCTTTTTCGAGCACAGTTGTTCTACTACTCCTCCAATTTCATCAAAATTGTCCAATATTTGAGAGAAATATCTAATGAAAATTTGTCTCTGACAGATGAAACAGCTCTGCTCTGGGTGATCCAGGGTCAGAGCATCAGATCGCAAATGACCCCCCATGTCTACAACCTCTATTTTACACAAAACATTTGGTAAAAGCAGTGGGAATGGAGCAGGAGCAGAAGCGCTGATGCTGGCAGCTCCCTCCAGTCCTCTGAATATAGGGCACGTCATGTAAATGATGAATGCTCAGAGGCTGCTGCTCCACTTCCTGGAGTGAGGAAGGGCACAGAGGATGCAAATGTATCACCCCAAACACGAGTAGCTACGAATAAAAACCCATAACACTGCAAGTCAGTTTTAATAGCTTTATCCTTAAAATAAAAGATTTGTCATGTCTGAATTGCAGAAGTCAACACATTAAAAGGGAGCAGAGTGTGTGTGTCTGTGTGTGTGTGTGTGTGAGAGAGAGAGGGAGAGAGAGAGCAGGGTAGAATAGCAGCTAATTGCATGAGGGTTTTAAGAAAGACAAACAAGTCTAAGAGCCAGCAATGTTGGGTTTGAATCTTCCACACGCTGCAGGACAAGCTCTTGAAGAGGAACAGAGAGGTTTATCTTTGGAACATGAGCGGAAATATGAGAAGTGTTGTTGATGGATGAGAGTGATCCTGCAGCTCACCACCTTCACAGAAGCCTCTCAGTGCTTCACCGCCAGACCTGAAGCTGTTTCCTGACTGCTGAGTTTCCACAGAGCTATTCAAATCCAAAATGTATGCACCATTTTCACAGCTGATGTGGGAAATTTATTTGACAGACATTCACTTTAAAATGCTTTCAGCGTTAATATGAAATTTCAGGATCTTCTCACTTGAGCGACCAGTTTCAACCATCTCTAAAGAGCCATCAGTCAACCCAGTCAAGAGCAAGATGCTAATCTTGGAGAGGGCAATACATCATCTCAACAGGCAACTGATGAAAACAAAAAAACCCACAATACACTAACATGCAGAATAAAATTACTCCCTTCAGGCCTGTGAGATTATTTGAAATCCAAACCACAAGCTTCTCCCATGAATCACCAACATCTATAATAAGTTGACAAGGAAGAAATCAGTAGTGAAACTGTATTAAGCTGGTATGTTTGGAAATGCCACTTGGTTCTGCAGCAACTAAAAGCAACTTTTCAGAACTTTTTGTATTTTTGTGTATAGAGAACTCCAACAAAACAAAAACTTCCTGAAGAAATTCTCATTAAAAAACCCCACTTATGACATTTTTAAGAATGTATATTACAAATCTAGCCTTAGAACAGAATCCTATTCAACAATATCTTGTGTGTTTATCTCAGAATGTCCTGTAATTATTCCATCCATTACTCCCTCAGTTAGAGCTATGTATTTGTTGCCCCTTAAAAAACAGCATTTCCCATTAGCCTAGTCATTGACTATCACAATCCCCTTTTACACAGACTGCTATTGGCAGGGTTTATGCACCTATAACCCGCCTCGCTGTTCTGTATAAACAGCACGGAAACATGGTTGGGGTGTCAGTACACGATGTGAGTCCCTACGCGTTGTGAGTCATGCATATGCGAGAATGTCTGCTGTCTTTGACAGCTTGCTACGGCTACACCACTTGCACAAACCACGTCACGATCTGAGTTTGACGGCCTAAATCTGATTCAGTGTTTTTAAAACTGAATCATTATTGCATAGTGGCTAGCGCTAGCCAGCTCTGGTGCTAGCAATGGCAACTTCAACTTCTGGTGGCTAGTTAGCTGGTGCCAGGGAAAGAGGCTAGCGTGATGTTAGTTGCTAACACTACTTCAGCTAACAAAACTGGCAAATAAATTTCTCATTAACAGTTTATGTCCAGTTTAAAACAAACCATGTCTTTGCTGCAAACTCAACTTGTAATACTAACCTACATATAAAGTTGGGCATAGTAGAAATTTAATTAGTAACATTTAACATTAGCGTTTAGTAACCACATGTGATTTGTCCAAGTGGTGTAGCCATAGCTGTCCAAAATGGTGGACCTCTTCACGCATGTGCGACTCACATCACGTGGGGACTCACATCATGTACTGACAGGGGTAGTATCAGAGCTGCATCAGAGGCTAGCTAGTGTTTGTGTAAATGTGTAAGCCGGCGACTGTGTCATATATCTCAACAGAGGCAATAGTTCTAACCTTGAAGGAATTCAACAGAATTATGACAGGACATTTAGGACAGTTTTACACTGTTGTTGGAGTTTTTCTTCCTTTTTCACACAGTGTAATCCTTCTTTAACTGTTTGTGGTAGGTGTGTGCCCGTCTACAGGGAACACAATAGCATAAACCTTTAGGAAAAATTCATAACCCAAAGACCCGTATTAACCTTTCTCTCAATTTAAACTATAAACTCACATGTTAAAGAAATTAAGGAATAAGCTGACGGACAGTTTCATTTTCATTTTCTGGTAGTGGTGA
>JAQFJA010000012.1:12667675-12680208 GCA_029874485.1 Naso brachycentron | reverse complement strand
AGAAACTGTACTGTAATTTGTGCCATTATGTTGCATTTGGCACCACCAAAGAGAATAAGTGGTATTTATAAAATACACTTAACAATGAACAAAAATGACAAAAACTTCAAAGTAACATGCAGTTTGTTTCTCCTGTAAGTCCAAGAACTGCTAAGATGTTCTTTGCTGTCTACCAGCAGGAAGGAGGTACTCATCAGTCAACCGTCAGTTCTAGGAATATCTTAAATAGTTATTTTCTGGACATAATGTACCTCCAACGAGTAGCTGTAAAACATCTTTTACAGGATTTTTCCTTCCCTCCTATTGAAGTAAGCCCATGTTTTTACTTTCTATAAAACATATGGCAAATTACAAACACACTCTTCTGTGCAGGGGGCCTAAATATAAACATCTCTAATGCACAACAGATGCACTGTCATCTTACTCACTTAAGCATGAGCCAAAGTAATCATCTAAACAAGACAAAATGTTCTGAGTGATGGACGCAGCAGCATGCAGCTGTTTATCTGCTAATCTATCAACAGCCTGAGCTGAAGTAAACACGCAGTCTGGCTCTGTCCTGCTTCAAGCATCATCAGTGGTATCAGTGGTAAGTGCAGTACAAGCTACTGCCTCTCTCTGGATGAGGATATTATGCCAGCACTCTTCTAATGGAACATGACTGCTCTGTCTTTCCCTGTGGCTCCATTTCCGCATGAACGCAGCCTCTCTGCCACACCAAACTGACTGACCACCAAGCTGGACAAATTCACTTGCTCCAGGGTGGGTGGGTGGTGGGAAATTAGCAGGGTGGGGGACTTGGAGCTTGCTTCCTCCACATACCTTAGAAGCAAGATGATTAAGAGAGAAGACAGCGCAGGAGAGGTGAAAAACGGGGATGTATGAGAGAGATGGAGCTGCTAGAGGAAAGGAGTGCAGAATGAGGCGTACCACAGGGGAGATGGCAGCCGTGGGTGCCCTTGAAATTGCCTGACTCATTACTGCAGCAGCACGGCCATGCGTGGTGATGGCAAGCACAGAGACAGAGAGGGAGAGCTCTCAGCTGGGCTCTGGCAGTCAGAGAGTGAAAGACAGCTCTGTTTTTAAACCATCAGAGGAACACTTTAAAAGGCAAACACGCTCATGCTGCTTTTTCAAACGCCGCCCAGCATTACAGGAAGGCTGACGAGAAACATTATGACTACATTTCGAATAATAACCCTTGTGTTTGTGTCCTGATGTGGTAGAAATAACCAGTTATAAGAAAGGACAGCATACAGGTGCATCTGGACACTTTGAGTGACATGTCTGTGTGGGTGACTCATCACCACAGTAATCACTCCGTTCTTCAGCTGCGTGGGCTTTTCTGAGGCCAGCATCACTGCACAGCTGCCTGCTGCTACACCATCTTAAGTATCTATAGTGTCTAAAGTTAAATTTTTTAAAAAAGCATGAATAACCAGGAACTTCAGTCTTATTTTCCCCCCTTATCTGGTCTTACACCACTGTCAAGTAGAGCGGAAACACATCCCCGGGGCGAGTAGACAGCAGGAAGACTCTGTCTAGCCCTGCAATGCTGCGGTCGCACACAGCCAACTGACAGCCTCGATGATCACATTAGGGCGCAGTGGCCTCCACTTTGTCCTCCGCAGGAGTTGACTGCCAACTTTCAGCCACAGTGGTGTGATAATAACTGCACAGCTTCATCCAGCTCCGATCAGGGTTACAGTGATCCAGCCAACTTCTAGTTAAGATGGCGCCAGCACTGCAAGTGTAGCATGACTGAGGGAGGGAGGCTGTAATCTCATCGCCATTAACCATGTTGCCTAAAATAAAAGCCATTATTTTCCCAAACATAAAGCACATACTTTATAGGGAAAGGATCTGGTTCAGTAAATAAGAACGTCAGGCTCTCTGGTTATAACCTCATTTAATGGAGTTCAAAGCAAGACTGACAGGCCCCCCCCCAAAAAAACTTATGACAAAATAACAGGATTAAAATGATGAAAATCTGGAGATTTCTAGTGCAGATTGCGGCTCCGTTTAAAGTTTTAGTTCAAAAAGTCAGAGATAATTTTGCATTAAAAGTGGTTTCTGCTCTTCTGCATTGTGCTAAAATTGTATTTAATGCCGTTTAATGTGATTGGATGAATAAAACTCCTCCTAATCAGAATGCATTAGTTCCCTGTGAAATCTGCGCTCCCTGAAGCAAATGGCAGGGCTGCAGACAAATCCTCCTCAATCCTACCTTAATATCCTTTATGGTGAGAACTGCGCGCAAGCAAGCAATTATGTGTCGGGTAAACGTTCACTCGATGTGTGTGCACGTCACCCCGCAAAGGTCAGGTGCTGGATGTGTTTGTGCATTACACATCTCGCCGCAGGAGCATTTACAGGGGAGGAAAGGATGCAAATCAGCAGGAGGTAAAGCTCTCAACGCAGCAACAAGATTCAGGGCCTGAGGTCAGCGGTGTGACATGCCAGGCTAAGGAGATTACAGCCTGCCACAGACCAACCAAGGACTGCCCTCGTCACTGGCCAGCCAAACACACTGTTAGCACAGAGTTAAGGCAGTGGTGCCATGACAGTAACACAAGTGTGCTGCTCTTTGGGAATATAGTCTGTCCTAGAATGTCACATCAGAGGCTTTGAATAAAGCCACATTATGACCTTTTGCAGTTAAAGTCTTGATCATAACATGTGTCAGCAAACTAAGGGTTTCTTTATTCAATAAGTCTCATTAAGATCCAGATCGATTGCCAAAGAGACTTGAGAGAGAACTCTTACAGATTGTTTTTATGTCTCTGTATTTCATCATGGTGGCCCAATGAAGGGCTGATTCACGAGTCTACTGTAGATTTTGAAATTTGATTTTGTCATCCATGAAGCACTGATTGTGAAACACACATATGGCTAATGTTCAGCCAACTGAGGATAACTGAGTTAAGAACAACAAGGTGATGGAGGTCATGTCTGCATCATCCTGCTCCTTTTAGCAAGTGATGAGGAGCAGAGAGGAGAGACAATGACTTAACCTGGAAGCAAAGGCTGCTGGGAAAAATGGACAGTAATAGACAGCCATTATTACTCAGACGTGAATATTTTTTTCTTCTTCCTGAGAACGATATAATGACTCTCCACAGAATATCTGGCAATTCAGACAGTTCTTTGTGAACTCTTCTGGCAGATTAGTCACAGTTCTGCAGAACCGCACAAATGATTAGTTATTTCACACAAGCTGAGGCTGAGGAGAGAGAACATATAAGCTCTTTCACACATGCCCTCCTACCCTGAATTTGACATCCTGGGCGGTGTTTTTTCATCTAAACTGGTTCCATTCAAGATTCTTGGAACATTGGTGCTATTTATCCAACCAGTACTTTCCACCAGCTTTGAGCAGATCCATTGTAATCAAGGATACGTCATGAACAGAGGGCTTTGCACGATGTACAATGACCTGTTGAACTTGACAGACCCACTTTGGTTCCCAAGGAAAAAAAAAAAGCTATTGTTTCAACATTTTTTTTGGTGTGTGTGTGAGAAATGCACTAAATCGTTCAATACAGGGTGTGAAGACTAGACTAGAACCTTCTTGATATTGGTGGAAAAGGCCTTCCAGTGGAGCTGTATGTGAAAAACAAATGTCAGAATCAACTGAACCTTTCAGCATCTTGGACCTTGGTGTAATTTCTGATTGAGTCAGTGTGTAAAATGAGATTGAAAAATACTGAAGTTCTCCTTTAACCAAAAAGTGTTTCAAGCAGGAGAAGAATGCGTTGGACACAAAGAATGTCCTTTCGTGTGTGGAAGAACATAACTTTTAAAACTCTTAGTTCAGTCTTGTTCAAGAAGACACCAGCTTCCGTTCAATGTCTGGTCTCGTTTTTCCTCTAGTTCTGACACGTGCATCTTAGACTACTCAGAACATTAAAAGGTCTAAGAACAGTCAAGAGTTTAAGTGTTCAATTTCTACCTACACAATGTGCTCCATGTTTGAAGGAGCAACTCATCATGTGTAACAACAGCTTTGGAGACACAGAAGTAGAGAGTTTAAGCCAATCCCAAATCCCATTTTGTCAAAGTGTTAAACAATTCAACACAAAAAGGCCAAGCTTTGGCTCTCGACCTACCAAATCCCTTTCTGCTCTTCTACAAACTTTCCCACCCTACAGAAACTCTAAGGTTCATTCTGAAGGAGGTCACCAAGCTGGCATGGCATGCGCCCGTCTCGCCCACATAGACTAAACACTGGAGCTGATTGCTGCTGCACTTTAACACATCCTCACCATGTTGTTGTGGCACTTAAGTGAAGCATTGTTGAGCCTCATGCTAAAAGTGAAGTTTGTGCCTGCAGGCACAGCTCTCACACTTTTGTTTGTATCTGACATACAGCTTCAGTCTGCTCACTGCACAGAGATGATACAAGTAAACTTGTGAGTTGACTAATATTACAGAGTTTCACTTCAGTGAGCTCATTCTACAACAAATTGATTCAAAATATAAAGTTCAGAGTGAAAAAAAAACACATTCCTAATAAAATTTACTTTGCGATCTCTTACGAACGTGACACCATCTGCTGCTTCCTTCTTATGTTTGTGTTTATCTTGTAAGGGTTGCATGTTAAACCACCCCACTTGTAGATGTGAAAAGGCGAGTATGCCAAGCTCATCATGGGATGTGGCTGTTTTCCGATGGGGCCTCTGTGTACTCATACTCTCTTTCAGTATTGTAGATCTGGGAAGCCTCCAAAGCTTCTGCCAGAATACAAAATGCCAGATCGCCGCCTTGAAAAGAGCTCCAAGCAGAGGGACAAGCTGGTATCCAAGAAAAGAGAAACATCTTGTGCTGGGCCTAATTACTTCTGCTCCAAGATTACACAGTTTTGACCTTTCTCAGGCTTCCAGCACAGAGCCTGATTGGAAATTAAGAGGACAGCATTAATGTTCACAGCGCTGTTAATTACATTTAATGCAGAACACAGAAGTGCACAACTGAGGCTCTATACTTCCAATTAACTGCCTCACAATGTTCACATGTAATCTATTAATTAAAGTCATCGTACACGCCTTTATCTCATGTTTTAATTCTTAATTCTCTCCTCACAGCCACCTCAACGGAGGTATATTTATTTGGATGGAGTTAATTTCCTCTAACAGAATGATGAATGAGTTTTTTCATCAGATACTTTTGTACAAGGAATTTGTTTGGTGTAGATGCCAGAATATAAAGCAAAAAAAATATGATAGCAACTGAACTGAAAAATAAGATTAGCTTAGGGGTTGGTAACGGTCAAAATCTATCTATCAATGTAATTTTATATCACAGTAACAGTATAGATGACAGTGCAATAATTTTTTTTGCAAATTCAAATTTAAAATGGTTTTAAAAAACCATATCTTTCCTCACTTTTGATTATTTTCTTATTTGGACCTTCAATGCAAACAGAAAAAACTGCCTAAGATTTACTAAATCCGAACCACATCCAAATGACAGAGGTCACACACCTCAACAGTCTCTGGTTGGGATGCCTCCCGTTCTGTATTTACAATCTCACTCTCCTCCTTCATGTTTCCTCGTGACTCTCTTCTTCTGTGGTGTTTGGCAAACTAGCTTGGAGCTGCTATACTGCCTCCAACAGTCACTCTGAAGTGAAGAGCAAATGAGGTTAACAGTCCTGCTGCCTAAGTCACATAACCTTGTGAGGCACCTGATTTTCTACAAAGCCAGCACTGAAAATACATCAGTGGCACAAAGGAAAGCCACTGTGATAGAGGAAGTATTGCCAAATTTCTACCCACATATGGTAAATACAAAGCTGATTGGCTTGGTGGTTTTCAGCACAACACCAGACCTACAGTACTTCAATCTCTGTAATATCAGAGATGCTGTCAGCTTCTTTAAGGTTTGTAACCAGGCTGGTAGATGTCTGGGTGATATGACCTAAAATAGAAAAACAAATCAAAATGAAACATGATCAGAGCTTCCGGTTTACTGTCATTAGTTGTTGTGGATATTCTAAGTAAGTGTGATGCCCCCTGATTATTCTGACATTAGTACATTTTAGCCATTTATAGTATAAGTGAAACAAATTATGACAAACAAATGTCACTCTCATCAATTTTATCTTATTGTTTATCCGTCAGAGGGAGTTTCTTATTCAGCTGCAGTCTGCATACACCTGAAGTCAGATTCAGAGCATTAAGGGCAACATGAGCTTGGCGGGGGTCAAAGCCACATTATCAGAGGAGTGTAAGGTTGGTATAGTAAAAAGCGAGGGCAGAGGCCATCTTATTGATTCAGTCTCTGCAATGAAGAGGGCTCTGTTTGCATAACAGAATAACAATCAAAGTTATGGTCTACAGCACTTGAAACAGTTGACTTTACAACACAAATGTGTTATAGAATTAAGCTACAAATCTGAAAAACTGTGAAAACCAAAAACAAAGATGATGTTACTGAGACATCCAGTGTGGCCTGAATGTTGGTCTGAGCTGTACCCTTCAAAACTGCATAACTGAGTGTTAACCATCTACGCTTTGGTCTGCTTCTTATCAGAGAGTTCACCTTTCTGTTTGTCGAGAAAACTGGAAACCAAATACTTCAGTGTTACATAGAGCAGATCTAAACATCTAAATCTGTAAGAGCAGACTTAAAAATGAGACAAATAACATGAAATTAGACTGGGATGTGTTTCCTTTTGCATACTGGAGCAAGGAATGAACAGGATTAGGAGCTTTGTTTCACAGTTATTGGATTTTGGCTCTGTGGGAAATGAATTATGCAAGCACTGAGAAGAAAGCAAACACTGAACCTTTCTTATTTCTGTGGAAATATGAATCAGAGTGAACACTCATGATGACATTAACATAAACTTTGTGTGGAATCGTCAAAGTCGGTATCATCAAAAATATTCCTAAACTCCTATGTTCCCATTTCAGCAAGCACTTCACATCATCTTAACCTGTAGATACGCATCATTCGTGAATGTGTCAGTTCTGTAAGGAGGCTCTCATCTGAGAGGCGTCTTCTTTCATTAAAAAAAATTTTTAAATAATGATTACAATAATAAAACTATAAAGAATAATGATGGTCCTATAATTTATTTGTTAGACAGAACCAAGAAAGATCTCTTTAGTGATGACATTAAGATCCAAGCATGGTGAGAATCTTACATGTTGTGATAGTAAACCAACATATAAATCATAGTTCAATAAATGTTTAATAGTATTTTATATATCCATCCATCCATCCATATATCTATCTATCTTTTTTTTTTTTCATCATTCAAGTTTTTTTGTTTTGTTTTGTTTTGTTTTTTTTTAAAACCAAACGTAATGTAAAATCATGGAATTCTGTACAGAAGAATTTTTGGTATAATTACAATGAATGTAAGTGATAGATGGCAACACAGAGGTCAAAACCTTGTTAAATTTGGCTGATTTATAAAAGCAAGGAGTGGCTCTAAATGAAGAGCCATTTGGGAGCTGAAAGAGCCGGCTCTTATTGCTGAGCCAAATGATCTGGCTCACTAAAAATAGCCAGAGTTCCAATCACTACTTTCTTACTTGCAATGTCAAAATCCCTTCACTGAGACAAGCCACAGTTTATCTATGACTCTAAAACACAGAACACTGTGACACACAGTTTCAGTACATTACTCCTGTCAGTGCTATACTTGTTGTTGTACTTTTTATCAAACAAAACAAAAGATAGGTTTGACATTTATTTCTACGTTTAAAAAAAACAAAACAAAAAAACAAAACCTCAAAAGAATGACACTCAATTGAACTCACAGATGAACCAGGTAATGTGGGCACCACAGAGGAAAAGTAAATTAGATTTATTTCAGCCCTCAGCACCTTCTGTACCAGAAGTACTCATGGGGCAAAAAAGCCCCAAATCCCCAAACTGCTCCAGTGGAGCTGCTCTGTGGCAGCTCCCGCAGGGTGAATAAGTTCATCTGCCTGAATGTGGAGCAGAGTGCTGATGGGTTTTAATAAAATGTCAGCTCACCCTTGCTAATGAACTGTCAGAACGTGTGTGCTATGACTGACCTGTATCTCCTCGTAAGCCTCGTCAATAGTGGTTACTTGGTGCTGCTCGTGTAGCGCCGGTTCGTCACAGAAGAAGCACACCAGACTTTTGTCGGTGAGGCAGAAGAGCTTGACCTTCTCGTGGTCCTTGCAGGGGTAGGAGCTCCTCTGAGCGCTGAGGATGGCGTCCAGCGGGAAGGCTGAGTAGCGCTCTACAATGTTGGACAGCTTGAGACTCGGTGAGAGGAGAGGGTCGGTGAAGGTCCTCCGGCACTCGGGACAGTCCCGCGTCCCGTGAGGCTCCTGCCTGCTCCAGTGCTCGGTGATACACTTTCTGCAGAAGTAGTGCTCACAGCCAAAGCTGACTGGGTCCTGGTAGATGCTGAGGCAGATCGAACAGAGGAGCTCGTCCTTCAGACAGCAAGCCATTTGCAAACACTGAGAGTGAGCGGCATCTAAGAGGGCAATTTTCTGGAGCGGAGTAGACTTGGTTTAATCTTCAAGCGACTGGTTCACTGCCATGGGGGTGTTGAGTTATAAGATCTTCAGGAATCTTGGACGTCACCGTTTTATGTCTGTCGAAATATGGCAATTAATAACAACATGACGCAACATACGTTTATAAAAATGAAATCATTAAAGAGCAAATACTTTTGGTTACACTTTACAAAACAAAAGATGTTAGATGGGCTTTTATTGAGTTAAATGACACTCCATTTCACATCATATATAAGGCATAGAGAGTTCAGTGAAGCTGTCATCGTTAACAGTGGCTGGGTTGGGTTAGGAACAAGTTTCTATCTTTCAGCGATTTATAAAGTCATGAAGTCATAAAGCAAATTCATGGATAATGAAAGTAATAGTTAGCTTTAGCCAGATTTGACATCACTTTTAGCCACAAAAAGGTCACATAAGTGTTTTATATTAAACTGCTTGAAAAACCAGCACAATCTCACAATTAAACTGGACTGCACCTTGCAGCATTTCCTAGGTTGCTCTTATAGTTACTCTCTTTACAATGACAAAATAAATCAGTTTTTAATGTCATTTAATTAAGCTTTTCACGAGAGAGCAAATGCAATCTAGTTTCACTTAGTTAGCTTCCTCCTCAACTGGGGAAACTCCTGAGTATGTTGATGCTTTAATTAAAACACTTCACTTTCACCCTGCTAAACCCTTTTTCCCTGTCATATTAGATTATTTCTCGATTTCAACAGCTAACTGTCTGCACCAACCAACAGGGGAACAGGGAAACACCTGCAGCGTCTTTCTTCCTCCTACCCCGGTGTGAAGCTTCGTTTCAAATACCTTGACAAAGAGAGGACTGAGCTTTTCAAACCCTACACAAACTGTCGAGCCAACATCCGTGCTGTATCTTAGCATATATGCTATTTAATTGGCTTCCTCCACCTTGCCTTTAAGCTGGATTTGTAAACATAACCGAGTAGGACCACGACACCATAAACCACAACGGGAGGATGAGAGGGGGCAGAGACAAAAAAGGAGCGAAACACTAATTTAATAACCAACATATTAAAAAAGGTGGACTGTGGGAAAGCATATGAGGAGTGTGGGTATCTGAATATGACAATTTATTATGAAAGAAATGTATAGGAATATAAATAAAAAGTCTTCACTCACCAGCGCCTCCGTACTGACTTCAGAAGCTCCAATGCAAGTGTCTTTCAGGAAGGAGAGCAACGCACAGCGGCAACAGACGCAACCATCTGTTTTGAACAGTGGGGGAATTCCCAACATTGTGTTTTTCAAAATAACGGCAATTCGTAGCTAAAGGTGTTGTAAAAATATTAAAAGTTCATTAATATCAAATTTGGGGACATAGGTGATTTTGGTGAGGGAATAAAAGGCTTCAAAATATCTTATAAAGTCATATCTCTCTCCAATAATGAGATGGTTTAGACTTCCTCTCCCCTCAGATTCTCCGGGTTAGCATCACCGCTTAGCTACCTTCATCATAGCAAACAAACCCACTGCAATAAGATCAATAGAATTCCGTTTAAGAAACTTTGATACTGGAAACAGTGTAAGTGTAGAAATTGGTGTCAAATTACCTGTCAGTTTTCACTCAAACCTTTTCATGAGTTGAGCCCGTCGGGCTTCCTCAGGCTGTCGTATCCGCCTTCAACCTGCAGGTGTCAGCAGCGTCCGCAGGAAACACCATAATGTTCAAAGAGCAGTTTGATCACCAAAAAATACAGGTAGCCTACAATATACGCCACTGACAGATAGGCTACCTATTAAAATCATTACCTACAGCGGATGGAGGCTTTCTTATTAGAAAAATAAAGTACTTACAGGTTAGAACGTATGGTTTTAAAAAAAAAAAATCCCCAGTTTGCTTATCTCGTTTAATCTGCCTTTACATTTACAATTATAATTTTACACTGACAGGGGTCTTTATGCTGCCTAAGGAGTACTTTTACTTTTGAGCATAAGAAAGCCTATATTTTGTTTTTTATATTCCTTATATTTATATACCTTAATAATATGAAAGTTTTGTTTTCAACCCTTTTACCTATAATAACTGCAGAATACATCTAAATTTAAAGTGTAAATCTACAAATATTTGTAGATGTACAACTCTACACCACAAAAAAATAAACAATATTCAAATCTTTATTTACAGCATACAATATATACACATTAACAGACAAAGTGATAGTTAGGGACATCAATATGAAAACAGAATAAAGTTTGAGCTTTTCTTGTTGTCTTTATAAAAAAATACCTACTTACAAGTGCATCTTGTTGCCAGTCAGATTGTTTTCAGTGCTGTATCATGACACAAAGAAAAAGGAAATGTATTCATCAGTCTTTCATGCAGGTGAGTCTTCATGCACTGTAACTTGCACTTTCCTGCACTGACATCAGTGATTGTTTGCCATCTTCTTGCTGTGGGATGCTGAAGGACTCCTCTTTCTCTCCAAAGGGGAGTTTAGAGTCTTCCTGCACCAAGTCTGTGGGTATGACAGGCAGTGTGCCACCAGACCCGTTTCCTATACTAAAAATGATGTTGACGTTGACTTGGGGACTGGTGGTCCCGGGGTTGATGATCTGTGGGCTGGTGGGTTGAGAGGAGCACTGTGTGGGAACGCTGGTCTGTGGATTAACAGACTCTGTGTTGGAAAGTAAAGTCATTGGCCTTGACAGAGCGGTGTGTGGATCGTCAAGAGCTATGGTGGATTGCAGTGGGCCGATTGACTCGTAGCTGTTGCAGCCATCTGTTCTGGTTGAAGTTTCAGTCATGTTACTACTACTTTGACTCTGGTTGCTGCAAGCCTCTGCTTTCTCCAGCAGACACTGTTGTTCTGGTGAGGTTTCTTTGAATGAAGTCAGTTTGGTTTCCTCTAAATAACCCTGATTGATCTGCGGTAGAGAAAACATAGAGGTCCATTTTTAGTATTCTGTGTGGCCACAACCATGTTCAAAGGTATTCAATATGAAAAGACAAGGAAGACTCACCTTATCACCATTCTCGCAATTTCCATTTGCATCTACTTTAGATTGAAATCTTGCAGCATCTGGGCAAAGAAGCAAAGTGGACATGCAGAAACTATAAGTAAGATAGTTGTAGCAACCATTATTTTTGAATTTTACAACATGTATACCAAGTTGAAGGTAATTATAAACAACGATAGCATTCCCACAAAGCCAGATCATTATTAAGGCTCCTTTTTTCCAGCATACAGTTACCTTTCTTCCGGATTGTTTTACAAAGCAGCACAATGATGCTTATTAGAAGAAGTGCTACTCCAACGATGCTGGGAATGATTGCAGCTAACAGAAAGGAAATAACAGGACAACACAAAGGCAGAAAGTGAGAAATGTTGAGACACTGATAAGACTTTACAGTCTTCTCGTAATGACTGCTTTGTAACACCAAATTAGTTACCGTACCCAGTTTAACGTCAGTTTCCGTGCTCGGTGACGGGCTTTTGGTTGAGCGGTTCGGCACGACCTTTAAAACAGTCAGGTTGATATACGCGGTGGAGTCTGTCGGTCCACGTGGAGTCTTTAAATCTGAGGTTGCTGAGACTGTGGTCATTGTTGTAGCTGCAACTGTGGACACAATCTCTGGTTGAGGCCCTTTCGTTGAGGTTTGTAGCTGTGCGTTGGATATTAAAACCTCGGGTTCACATGCACTGTCTGAGGTAGCATCGCCTTGTCTAACAATCCTCCCATGACAGCTGGAGAGACAAAGAGACAGGAGAGGTCAAAGATCAGAGCTCCCAAAACAGCTGTTTACAGATGTGATTTTCCTTCACTCACATTGTATGGGGCCAACAGCTGTCTGTGTATGAGTCTGTATCAGAATATGTCCCATCACGGCACGGTTCACACTTCACATCTGAGTTGGGCGTCCCTGAGAACAACACCCACACATGCTGCCATTTACTAACATTTCAGTGTTAGACATCACATTTCATATCATATGTATGTAACATGTTTACAGAATAATAAGTGGGGCTGACAGTATATGTGGTTGATAGACAGTAGAGG
>JAQFJA010000012.1:12636261-12649365 GCA_029874485.1 Naso brachycentron | reverse complement strand
TAAAATCATGCAGTAAATTCAACTTCAGCCTCAATAACAAACATGTTACATAAACTATTTCCTCTGACCGTCAATAACAACTAATCAATACTATCTTTCTAAAGGAGAAGTTACGGTTGAGTTGTCATATTGGATTGCATTCGATTTTTATTTGTAAGTGGCCACTGAGTGTAAAATCAAGGTACAGTACTTGAGTCAATGTGCTTGTTACATTCCACTCTTTATATTCATGAGTGAAACCTCAAAAACTGTTTGGCTTTAGAGTACAAAAAGTTTTTTATAGTAGTTCTGTTTGTTGCAAACCAGAAAAAAGATGTGTTGCTGTCACTGTACCGTCTTTTTTGTTGAATTTTTTTACATCTGTGACAATATCATTTAAGAAAACAAAATCTTGTTTTCTTTTTAGTGTTTCTGCTGTGCTGCAATATTTACAAACAAAGACCAGACATTTTAAAAAACTGAAATCAAAGTATATTAAATCTACTTTGGGCATTTTCTACTGTTGTGACAGGAGATGTCACGCTAACTGTAAGCTAAAGTAATATCGATAACAAAGCATTTTGTAACTCACCATTCAGTGGCAGAGTAAAATGCATTATTTTTAAGAATCTTCTTATTCTGAAAGTTCAGAGTCAGAGGGCTCGAACAGATAAGGCTGTACCATGCTGATGCTGCTTTGCTACATGGCTGTTGTGGAGATGAAAGACAGTTGACAAAGGTAGGATCCAAAGGGGGGGTCGATCACAACGTGCTCTGCCATGCCTATGCAGTCTTGAGAAATGGTATTATTCCCAAAATGAGCTGTTTTGAACTAGGTTTTCTAAAAGATTGAAACATTTATTTTCATTCAGACTTTTGTAGATTCTTAATGAGACACTCAACTTTGATATAATAAGTGCATTTTTACTATTTCAGGCCATGTTTCCAGAGGTTTTACGTGCTTAACAAACATTTACAGAAAGAAAAAGTTATTTGAAAACACATTCAGCATTTCTTTGCTGAAGTAAATTGCCCTTTCTTTGTTTTAAACTTCTTTTACAGAGACGAATGTTTGGCCATGCTTGGGTTTTTTTCCTCAGTAAGAGAGAGAAGTGAGGATGCTGCTGAAAATGTCCACAGTGACCCGATAAGAATGAAGAGGACCGCACACTGCTGCTCCCTTTTGATCATTTATTAGAACAAAACCGACCCGTGACGTTTCGAACACATTACATGTTCTTCATCAGACAGTGACCCGAGCAATCATGCTGCTGCCACCAATTTCTCAGCGTATTACTCCTGAAATCATCTATCTAATGGACACTGATTTATGAGACCAGGACAGAGACCATGAGGTTGGTGTCAGGTATGGTTCCTCCAAGTTAGTCAGCAGCAGCACCTCATATTAGGGTTTTTATGTCATTGCAGTGCCTAATGACCTGTGTGTGCTTTTCTGAGGCCTATTAAACATGTGCAGTAAATCAGCAGCGCAGGAACAAACCAGTTAATCACGGCCTTTGTTTTGTGGTTCAGGGAAGACAATGAATCTAACTGAATGCCACAAGGCTGACAGAGTGTGTGTAAAGACAACTAAGGCTTGCATGTCAGACAGACAAACTGCCTCAGCCGCCGTATGTGTCAAACAAGAATCAATGCCGCTATTTCATCCCGTCTCTACTGCTGTCGCCAAACCATCCTTATATAACCAAGACGATTGCATTGTTAGTATTTATAAGAAGGGACAAGATAGTATCGGCTCATCACAAAGTCACAATAAATAAGCCTTCTGCTTGAAAATGGCTTTAAGCATAGCAATTAAAAACTCACATATTCCGCTCTGGTTAAGCTCATGCTGACTGCTTGCCTAATCCGACAGTATTTAACATGGGGCATAATTAACACGGAGAAGAGAATGTAAAGCAGTGATTACTACTATTGTCAAGCTGTAAGCTCAATAATAGAGGTTTCAGGCAAAACCAAAAACAGGAGAAATGAAGAACAACATGCTGATTAATCTGGCCCCAAAATAAGAACTATTTCATATCTATGTCTGTAGCAACCAAGAAAAGAACATTACCATTTGTTTCCATGTTACGCAACTTTTAATTTGATATCATCTCTATGTGTTGAGACTCTTTTTTAAAAACTAAAATGTAAAAACTGTTTTCCTTCAACAATAACAACCCTCTCCCCTCTTTACTCCGAGAGTCTCCAAGCACACATTTCATTTTCTGCCACAGGCTTTTAGCAAAGTTGAGCAGCCTTCTCCATCAAATACGTACAGAAGCATTCATCAACAATAGCCTAATTAAAAAGCTTTCAAGCTTGTTTTTCAGATCCACTAATCACTGAGACAGTCCAGTATTTTAAGGCCTGTGTGAGAACAAACATACAATGCCTTACAGCACATAAAACACTAATAATCAAATATGAGGTTCCCTACTTAAACATAATTAGGCTTACTTTTGCAAAGCCGAGGATATTGTCTGCACTCAAGTATACAACCTGCAGACCTTAGACTGCAGCAAAGTAAAGATTTGTTTTTTGCAAACAGTGTGGTTGAAGTAAGGTAATGATCAGGACACCTTGAAACAGGCATCACATTAGGTGGCACTGCTGCAACACAGAGCAGGAGGCACAAACAAAACTCACAGAAAGCAAAAAGGTTGTGACTCCCGGATATGTGGGAAAAATGTTACCAGCACGGCACCTCTCTGAAAGGAAAGAAGGACCAAAAGAAAGACTCATCCAAAAGCAATCAAGCCTTTAAAAGCACTGATGTTCATTTACTTTGGATGAAAGCTCAAATTAGCAGAAATACATTAGTCAGTGCAGATGTTCCTCTGCAAGCAGCGTCTAAGATAAAGTCGCTTTTTTTAGGATACTCAGAAGCACACATTTTGCTTTAATTTCATGGCTCTTTGCAACAGTCACATGGACAGATGCATGAGTCTGCTTTTTGCAGTGTACCTACCACCATGCCTGTGGATGACTTCATAGTTCAGAGGGACAAAAAGAAGAGACACTGTTGTGTCTGATTACATGTTTTCTCTTGGCCTTTTCTGATTTCAGTGAGTAAGAAGTACAGCTCCGCGTACATCTTTCTGTTAGGTCAGTGCTCACATGTGGCCAGTATGCCTTACCTTAGAAGATAATGTTAAAATTGTATGAGGAATATGATGCACATTTCATCTAAAACATATTATGTTACAGCTTTGGCAGCTTATTTAGAGTTACTGTGGGACCTTTTGTTAACTCCTATAAGGCAAAATAAGGCTTGCTCCAGTATTGCCAAATTGTCAAATTTGTGTTTTTGCATGATAGTTCATAGATACTGTTGGTATAAAATATAAGAAATGGCTTAAAACTCTAAAAAGCAATATCTATATTGGTTATTTTAAAGGGGTATTTCATCACTGGAATGATGTTATTGCTGGGATTTTCAACTTAAATAGAGGGCCCAAAAGACATCAAGGCATGAAAAGTGAGTTTGGTAATGTGAAGTGGATACCAAGTAACAAAAACTGCAGATCCAACCTTCACAAATAAAAAAACACAGGAAAAACAAAAGCGGAAACAAACAACAAACCTAAGGGGTATGCAGTGGAGCAAGTTCAACAGAGCTGGGCAGAGATAACGGATACAGTGGTTATCAACCTGATTTGTTTCCAAAGCTCTCTTCCTCAGGCTTTGTTTGCATTCATAAAAAATGGGGCGTTCGGTGCTTCATGTGACTCTGCTACTGCACAAAATGGACCAGTGGTGTGCTGTCTACTTCCACCTATGATGTTTATAAACTAAAATACAACAAGAAAGAGTTTTTAACGCAAATTAAACTAGAAAGGAATGGTCATAGAAAATTAATGTGTAAATTCATACATAAATATATTTATTTGCTGTCTTAATGCCTCCAGTTTAGTTCTAATGTAACAGCTGCATATTGTCAGGCTCCAAAAATTGTACCATTATACTCAAGAAAATACATAGGTCTCATAGTATCCCACAATACCAATACCAGGAAATTACTTAAACTTTTGGCCAAATCAAAGTTAAAGTGAAACTAGAAAACTTTTTTGGCTTAACTTTGTCATTATGATGTAAAACCCGATTATACATTGTAGTAGTGGTAAATTGGTCTCTAAAAAGCCCTGTTTTTACAATGATATTTTCTTCACTACCAGAACGAAGGCTTCATGGAAAAATGAAAAATCTGTCCACTTTACACTCTCTGTACTTCCTGTGCTGCGCTTTTTAGCAACAGATGACGTTGGTAGGAGCTGATTAGCTTACTGTGCTCTGACTTGTCTCTGCCGACAACCATCTGCACGCGACACCGTCAGCTGGATTGAGCTCGAGCTTGAGCTCAGCTGCAACTTTCCCTGTGACCGTTTAATCTCAGTTCAAACTGGACTTAAAAGAGAGAGTGACGACAAACACAGCACAAGCCGGCACAAACAGCTGCAGCAGATTTGCTTCTCATGCTACAGCTTATGTTGGCTTGCTAGCTCCTCTACAGAAGTTATCCACTGCAACTTTAAATGATATTTATTGATTGAATTTAATCGGTGGTATGTATCAATAGAACAATCAATTTTCTAGCTTTATTATATCAGCAGTGTAAAATAGACTTGAGCAAACAGGACTAAGCATAACAACATAACCCAGGGGAGCAGTATTATGGTTTGAAGGAATAAAACCAGATTTTCCTCATTAGATTACCTGTTTTGTAGCCAGAGGAGGGCACATGGCCAGGGAACAATACAAGAACATTCAGTCGTTTGGTAAGAACCAGAACAACCTGGAAAATTAAAAAAAAATGTATATTCTTGCCCAGATTTTCTTTCCTTTTCTTTTATTTTCCTTTTTTTATTTCCTGTATTTACTGTATAACCCTATGCAGTAGGCACCACTGTAATTGCAGAGTTCTTTCTGCAGCATCACTGATGTAACATTATGATTCAACAAATTCTCTTACAACATGTTTCCTCAGCTGAGACAATAGAGTCGCTATTTCCAATGAGATTGCTGACTGTAATGCACGCCACTAGCTGAAGCTCTGAGCCTAACCTTGTCTGGAGCAGGCTAGGTTTGCAGCATCAGTTACTATGGTGATCTAGCTGGGTTGAAACAGAGCAACAAGTAAGCTCAACTCAACATACGTCAACAACCCTTGCTCAGCCAATGATTTCCCTTCCTTATGTAGGCCTCAGGATGACACGAGGGATTGAAAACAGACTAAGACAAACTGACAACTCAGGGACGGAGCACAGATGGACCAAACACACAGAAGAAAAATCATTGCCTACGTCCTTTAAATCTGCTCACTCAGCTGATTACAGCTGACGAATTCTACAGAAGATGGAAAAGTTCACAGCTCCGTCCAAAGCTACAGTCACACATTCGCGAATGCAGGTGAGTCACCTTCACCTGGCGAGGCGACATGAGTTATTTGTAATGCTGATCATGATCCGGTCAGGATGTGACACACACAGAAAGCAGTTCGATTTCACGTGGGGTCATTCACATATAGGCCTGTGCTATCGGTTGAGCTGCGTTTTTGGCGGACAAGTTCAAGCAATTACAAAGGCAAGAAAGAAACCAAGAAAGGAAGTAAAGCTAACAGGACACAAGTGGCGATTGAACTTACAAAGTAAAACAGGAAATAACTAAACTGAAACCCAAAACCAAAGCAAGTCTTTTCTATAAAATCAGGGTGACTATGCAGCAGGAAGAGGCAAATATTTTTGAAAGTAGTGCTGTATAACAGAATTAAACAGAAAAGGGCTTGTGGTATACCTGCTGCACAAATGGTAGAAAACCTACAACAATTGCAAATCACTGAACTCTTTGCCTTCAAGGTCACACCCAGGCCACTCCCATCTCTTGGCTCTGGTGGCCTCTTCCTAATCCTCCTCCTCCTCCTGCATTGTGGCTAATGTAAGCAGCTCTGAATATCGGATTCCAGCATTGCAATATTCAGACAGTTTTTCTCCATTCTTTTTATTTCCACCTCTATTTGGTTTCAACTGTCTGTCAAGGCTGTCATAAAAAAAAACCCAAAATATTACATATAGTTCGAAAAATAACCCTCAAGCTCATCACATAACAGATCAAACTTTTGCTGGCAATTGAGCAGGCAGCTCTGGGTCAAGAAACATGATACCCACATGTATCCCACAATAATGATGTAAGGAAAGTCAAATTTTTCCTTTAGGTGGAGTTTTCTGCCATCCACCTGAATATTTACTTGAATTATAATCATGAAAAAGTTAAGTAACCTCTCAATGAACCTGAACATGTAATTCAAGACTCAAGATATCATGTAATAAATTATGATGCGCTTAATGCAAAATACTTACCACTGTGAGTACATGAGAGAAAACATTCTCTCTGCTAAATAAAATCTATGAATAAATTATTGGCTCAGTTGCAAACCACCGCTCCCCACTGTGTTGCACTGTGTTGTGCTCATCAATCATGTTGTTGTTAAATGACTGCAAGCGCCTTCATTTCTTCTCTTCAGTAAATTGAAATGATGCTGTGTGTGAACAATGAAAGGGATCTTAGTGCCTCTCTAATGCATATTCCACTTACGTTTTGATCTACCCTCGTCTTGTTTTAGGCAGCAACAGCACCTGAGCAACTTGGTGTCTATCAGCAACAACTAGCCCCCATGTTTCTTTTTTTCAGCTAATTAGTGTGGATAATGAGGCTGATAATCAGCCCGGGCGCTGCTGCCATTTCAATCTGACATCAGGTTACGGTTCAGATACCCACCAAGCACACTGTGAGCATCCCAGGTCTACCTGAAGTGAAGTGTTTGGTGGGCATGAGGACAGAGGGAAGACAAGGGCAACGGTAATGAGTGGTGTTTGTTTTGATGAGAACAGGAGGGCTTAAATCCACATCTTTATGGCTGAGGGGATGATAAAAAAACAGCTAAAAGAGGTTTATAGACTCTGTGGCACTAGATTATCTGTCTACAGAGTGCTTTAAAAACCTGTTTGTCTTATCTCTCTGCAAGCTTTCCACATTTGTGCACCCTTTTCCACTCAGCAGCTGAGGACACTCCACAGTAAGAAAAAGAAATTGCCTGTCACTGTAACACATCCAGTTGACCCCTTAGACATCATAACCTAACTCAACCCCTCATAACACACGTGCCCCTGACACTTTTTTTTCTTATCAAAGTACTCTAATCGAAAACAATCCTGGACTATCACCTCCCATCTGCCTCCCCTCCTTCCCTCTCTCCCTCCCTCCATCTCATGCTCTCCCTCTCTCTCTGCTGCCTCACTCATTCCCTGAGCAGCACCCTGAACTGGATAACGTCTCCTTCAACCCGCAGCACAGACTCATTTCTCTACACACCAGCTCTGAGTGGATGCTCAGCAGGGGTGTTTGAGATATTAGCCCGCTGTGGGGGAACGGCTCAGGGACTTCTACCATCCAAATACAAAGGTAAGGCTCTGGATCATGGAGATTAAATTCCTGTTTGTTATTAAGTGCCAAAGTGGAAATGGTTGAAGTTAAAGCCACTCGAAACTGCAGGATTTAGGTATCACTTATTTCAGATGGTCAGCAGTCCAAGGACAGATTTGCAAAAAGGGCACGTGCTTTATGAGACTTTTGTGGTGTTTGGACATTTTCACCTGGAAAATTAATGCCGCTGTTGTTAGGGTCAGTGACTAAGCGAATAACACTGAACCAGAAAAATGGTCAGATTATTGGAAGTCTGACGTGTGAGTTAATCCTTGTTTTGTTTGGTTTAGAAAAGAACAGTACCAGCCACTGGACACAGCCGAATGTAATCTTAATGTGCTTAAAACATGAAGACCTTAAAACATTTAGTACAGATTAGTTTCAATTTCAAAAAAAGGATTTTATCTTTGACACACTGAACCTCTGACCTGTTAAAGTACGCTACACCACTGGTATGTGAGCGCTTTGTTTCATGCCTCATACAAAGTGTCTGCTTACTTGCATTGTTCATGTTCACGGTGCAGCATACTGTTATTTGAGGTCACTCACCCATAACTCTAGAGATGTTTAGTGTATGAAAGAACACATATGTGAACTGAATCATCAGCACCACTGACAGGATCGGTGGCTTTTTGAATTGATGCTCCTCTTACTGATAAAAGTAGCATTGTGTCTTCAACATCAATCTGTCCTTGGGCTGACTCTGTCCCACCTGTACACATTCATGCAGTTTAAGTATAGACATCTAAAACTATATTGCTTGTGTTCTCACAATGTTCTACTGTTATTGATCCCATGAATTAGGATGAAAGAAGCTTTTAAATGCTCCTTCCTCTTGGAACACAGAAGGGCTTGAAATTGTCATAGCTTATTGCTGCTGGAAAGTAGTACTTTTGTTCAATATGTTTGCTTTTAATTTTATGATTATGTGTCCTAACAGGATAATGTCTGTAACGTTTTGCAGTATGTGACACCTGTCTCAGTCTGCTTATGTTGCTTGTATGTATCTTGTGGTATGTATGTTGATGCTGTCCTGTCAGCCAAACCTCGCACCGCACAGAGGCCTGGGCCACACTGTGGTGCGCGGGCAGAAAGCTGGAGAATGTTGTGTGAAGCTGCAGCTGCAGGAAGAGAAACACAATCTCTCTGTCAGTGCGGATTCTTGTTCTGTTGCTTGCGTTCTGTCTTGTTGTAAGAAACGCACATACACTTGTGGGCTTGACTGTTACCTTGTGCTTATAGCAGTGCAAAGCGTCTCTCAGGCCGAGAAGAGGCTGTCCAAACCATCTGTTGATGGGTCTTTGCAGGACAAGCTGCAAACACTATTCAAGTACCATTTTCACCAGTATCTTTAGGTGGGAAAGTGACATATATAATCGATCTGCAGTTTTTCAGAAAATCAAAATAATTCAACATTCACATTCATTAATTCATTTTAATTATATTGAATGCAAGCTATGTAACATAATCCTAAACTACTGCGTAGAACTGACTTAATCATTCCGCCTTCTGGCAGTCTTCCTTTACAGTGATCAAAGTATTTGTGAAGCTGTTACATTTTACAAAGTAATCAAACAGCCTCACCTAGCCTTATCCATAATATGTCCATCAATGGTGTCGAACTCAAAATATTTTCTCAAATTACATTTTAGATCTAATGGTATGATTATCCTCTTATCACCTCTCACACATTTACTTTTTTTTTTTTTTGTCATTTTGCCTTACAAAAGAGAAAAACAGTAGCCCCATTGACTGAAAGGGCATTGGACCATGCAATGGACTTAACTCCTTTTTCCCCCAGCATATCAAATTGCGAATTCAAATTTTGAAAAAAATAACAGCTCCTGTTGTTATTTATAATACAGCTACAAAGCTTCAAAGTTAAATAAGTTAATAATAATTATAACAACAGTGGTAATAGATAAAAAAATGTTTATGTTGCATATTTTAAAACAAGGTTACAAAAGTCACAAAAGTCAGGTAAAAGAGAAATTTATAATACATAAAAAAGAGACAACATAAAATAGAGGATAGAGCATCATCAGTTAAAAAGGCAGCAAAGAACAATGCTGATAAAACAGGAACAAAGTTTAGGTGACTAAACTATATTTCAGTCTAGTTTTTTTGCATTGTGTAATTGTTGTATGAGGTCATCTTCAACTGATCATATCATGATGATCAGTACGGTTAGTGCAGATTTCTGTGAGTTCACTGAATATACTTGGTATTTGGTCATAAATGCCTGTGAATATACTAAACTGCTGAATTTTGTTTGTATTCTGTCCTCTACAGGGAAGACATTACACAAATGCAGCAAATGTCTGTCCATGAACATATAAAATCTCTCTCTATTCGACAACAAATCTTGTAGACTGTTGACTGCACATTATTGCATAGTTTTCCATAAAATGAAGCCTTTCTTTTATGTAGTATAGTTAAGATAGTGTCTGTGCACTCTGATGCTGAGAATGTCAGTACAGCTCTAACAAACCGCCGCCTGCTCTTCATCACTGTAGTGCCAGATATGTGTCCATGAGTATTCATCAGGAAGGGCTAATGGGGCACAGCAGTGTGAACCTCTGATATACAGCTCGCCCCCTGACAAGCCTAATGATAGGGCAATGGGGCTGGTTATGGAGAAACAGGTGCTGCAGAGTAAATAGATGCAAAGCAATGCTGCTGAAAGCCACGGATGATTGTCATTTTGTCCCCTGCACAAATGCTCATTTGCAATATTGTGTTCACACATACATAATTATTGTGCATAGAAATGAGCTCTTTGGAAGTAGGCTTATGGCTAAAGGGCTGGCGTGTGTGTGTGTGTGTGTGTGTGTGTGCGTGTGTGTGTAGGGGGCAGATATTTCAAACAAAAGTAGTCAGTGAAAGTAAGTTTAATGGTTAATTTACTGCTCCCCAATTGTGTTCAGCATAAGCGTCACATGAAATAAAGTTATCAGCTCTATCGTAGCCTATGTTCGCTCATTGATGAGGTAACAAATAATGTTCTAAATGAACAAAACATACTGGATATGGTTAGGTTATTAAAAAGGTGGGCTGACCCCCAGAGATCATTACAGTAAAATAATTAGTTAAATACTCCAAGGCGTCACGCTGCATTAGAGCCGGGCTGTATGGAACAAACTATTAGTATTGCAGAAAAAACATTTTTCTGTCTTAAAAGACTAAACCAGTGTTACTACATGTCATTGTCCTTTGTCAACGTCACCCGCTTAGGTTACATAAACCCAATTCATTTTTCCCAGAATAGCTTTATGAGATGTTGTGTTTGTTTACATTTTGTACAACAAACATAACAGAAATTACTTGAAAACAATACAATGAGATTCTGGAAAAGAATGTGCCAAAATCCTTCTTCACGCTAATACTCGAGCTAGGAAGGCAATAAGGAACTATTTTTCCAGGCATAATATCTTTTATCTCAACGATTACCAGCTTCGCTCTTTCTCTCTCCCTCTTTTTTGACCAAATATATACAGACGTTCTCTTTAGAGGGGTGAATTATCTATACCTAGCAACTTTCACATGTCCAATAGAGTGTCTGTGAGCTGTTTCAGCATGAGTGGCAGAGAATTGGACTTAAAGTGGAGTCTGAGATCTACTAAAGTATACACATGGTTGAATTAAAACAACAGCATCTGCTAATGGTGAGAAGTCAAAAATAGACTTGGTCCTATATGGTCCTATGGTCCTTTAAATATCTATTTCAAATACAGAATTGAAAAAGCCATGTTGAGTAGTGTTGCAGTATGGCTTGATATGGTTTAAACCACATATATCATTAAGGTAGAAAGCAAATTTGTGTTACATTGAACAAATAAATAAAACAACTACTAGATTGCCTTTACAAAAGTGACAATTAATAGCATATGTTGATATTCGTCTATTGAACAGGTCTCATTGCAGACAGGAAAATATTTTTTCCCTCGTAAACATAATCTCAGTGAGATAATGTCTAGACTGAAATACATGTGGCTCTTAGGTCAGAGGTGCTGTAGATTTACAGGCCTCATGACACAAAGATGTGCGCCTTATGTCAATGATTACATGGTTTGGCCTTGTGGCTGCTTGGAATAAATCAGTGATGACTGGTGACCCATTGTCCAAGGCTTTGTTCATAGTGTGGACTTAAGATTTGAGCAGCTAAAGCAAACGTTTAATTATTTTTCTCAGGTTGGTTCATTTAAGGATTTTGAGAGGAGTTTAAGGAGCTTAAAATACCCATTCTTTCTTATGAGAAATTCATCTAAAGTCAGAAAAACATATTTTTTTAATCATATAAATGTTATCTTTATTTCTCATCCCCTTATTCAACTTGTGACCCTCCCAAGTGACCCCTTTTTATCACATCAACCAACAGGAAAAAAAAGCTTTGACTTAATGATTCCCTTTTTTTCAGAAAAAAATAGCAGCAAAGTAAATAAAACTTAAAGGTTATATAAATTACACCTGGACTGAAATGTTTTACATCACTTTAGAAAAAAAATAAAATGGTGAGCGACAAATTGTTTTCATGCAACGAGACAAACAGTTTCACAACTCCTGTCAGTGAAGTTGTTGTAGGTGTTCAGCAGTTGAATCTCTCACTGCAGGTCAGCTGGCACAGTTTACCGATGGATCACTGCACAGCCCACACACACACATACACACACACACACACACACACACACACACACACACACACACACACACATAAACACACGTTGGTAGCTCTCTGACTGGACAATCCCACATTGCAACGGTGTCTTTCCCACAGAGCTGGCAGTCAGGAGGAATATGGGCAAATCCGAAAGCCAGATGGATATCATGGAGAAATCAAGTAAACCTGGAAAGCGTCGTTGGACTGTTGCAGAAATTGGTCTGTCCGTGCTGCTGCTATTGGTCAGCTGCGCCTTGGCCGGGCTGGTAGTCCTCTACACATCGGTTGTGAAAGGTAATGGCTCTGTCAGGCTCACTGTGGAAAGATCCAGATATTACAGATGGCAGCATTAATGACAAGTGTCTCCCTGTTAATGCAAGCTGACATTGGACGTTGTTTATGTAATACTAACACACGTATGTTTTTGATTAAGCTTTTTAAAAATTTTAAAAGGTCAATGTTACACACCAAAATAATCAAAATTAGGCTATGACTGTTAATACTAGGTAAATACTACACATAACCACAAGCTTAACCTTACTCTAGCCTCTTTGGGAGTTTATGTTCGTAAGAGTGGAGGATCTTTTGTGGACCTTGCAAACACAACTTTAATATTGCATAAAGCTTGATTATATTTTTTCTTGCTTAAATGTTATCAGGTAATGTAACAAATTGCAGTTGTTAGAATTTGGAATAAAGTAATGTTGTCTAAGATCTCTCTCTTGCACCCAATTCAGAGCAATCGAACAGGTCAAGTGTGTCAAGGAGCTCAACAGGTGAGTGGCGGTCACTTTAAGCTTGTAAATGAAACCGAGGCGACACTGTGGGATAAGTGGCCGTGTGTCATATTGGAGCCTGCACCTCAGTCACTGTAATACTGAAATTCCTTTTACTGCCTGATCAGCAGTGTCACACAAAAGTAAATGAACAGAGTCACTGCTGACAATGGACGTTGCCTGACACCAACGTACACATACAGACACAAA
>JAQFJA010000012.1:12595725-12609427 GCA_029874485.1 Naso brachycentron | reverse complement strand
AAAACAACAATTATGACTCCTGTAACTGATCCTCCGCGTTTTTTATAAATCATAACATTTTGGTGTGCTTACCCCCACAGTCTAGGCCTACGCCGCAATAAATGACGAGCCGCCCTGATAAGGTAATTATCATCTTTCAATTTGCACGCCTGCTTCATCGTTTAACATTGAAGTCGATCGTGTATTCACAATCTGAGGAAACAAATGCCAAATCGAGGAAAATATCGAGGATAATCAGCCAAATAAACTGAAAAAAGCAATCGATCGGGTACGTGGCAACATATATATTAGTCAAATTTTTAGTTCAAATTTGATCGATGACGATGCGTTATCTTTGTAACTGTCTTGAAAGCCGTCGTTATAGCCCCCAGCGGGTCCATTGTGTCCGATTTGAGCTTCCTCCATGAAAAATTAAAATGGAAACAGCCTTCATAAGAGCGGTGCCGCATACTACACTGCTGTAGTCAGCCACGCCGAGCACATGGGCTTTGCGCACAACACTAACATTGGTTGCAGTGCGTCGTGCCCATCACTGCTGTCTGCTGATGACTGCAGTGTCCTCTTGTTAGCGCGAAATAACCATTAACAGCCCTAAGTTACTCACGTGGGTTCTATGCTACATTGCAATAATCTTGAATGACCTCTAATAAGACAGCTCAAGCTAAAGCAAGTTTACCCTGGTACTGTTTATAACCCTTTTATATGCTGCAGTGTAAGCTGGCTTGAGAGATGTCATCTCCAGGCATGGGTACCCCCAGTGACCCCCTTCTGGCCAGTCCAGGAGGGAGGTTGTCCACAGCTCAGGAAGGTCTTTGGAGGAGCTCACTCCCCAAAACTGCCAGCTTCCCGGCATCCACCACCCGGCACCTCAGTCATAGAGCCAACAACTTCCAAAGACAGCCAAAGCGTCGGAAGCTGATAAGACCTTCGCCACCTCCGCCGCCCAACACACCCTGTCCCCTGGACCAGCTGGACCTGAGCGAACTTCCCCCCAGGCGAACCTTCCAAGAGCTGCTCTTCAATGGCTGCATCCTGTTTGGTATTGAATTTAGCTATGCCATGGAAACAGCTTACGTGACTCCTGTGCTTCTGCAGATGGGCTTGCCTGATCAATTCTACAGCTTGGTGTGGTTTATTAGTCCCATACTGGGTAAGTGAACAGCAAGGCAAGATGATCCCCTGGTGGAAAGGGATTGAATATATTATCATGTGATTTGGAGAAGCAATAATCTTGTGCAGTACTAGGTCTTTGATCTCTAACTTCATTCTCTGTCTTTGGCTTGAAGGATTCCTTGTTCAGCCTCTCATCGGAGCATGGAGTGACCGTTGTACATCCCGGTTTGGGCGAAGAAGACCCTTTATTTTTGCCTTGGCTATAGGTAGGAAATATACTAAAGGAATTTAATATTATGTAAGGTTGGTATGTAAAGAGAGTCAGATTAAAAAATAAAGAATGGTCAAAACTGATGTAACTGACAGTGTACCTTCAAGCCTGCTTCAAGCCTACACATTGTTGATGTTACTAGAATATTTTTCTCAGACTTCGCCAGAGCCACAGAAGATATTTTACAACAGTTTTACTGATTGTGCAGTAAATACTCTCCATGAACAGTACATCGACTGTAAAATCGGCTAAAATTTCCCATTTTGCAAGATGTCTATTGGACTCTAGTACTGATATAAAAAAAACCTGTCTTCTGTTTTTTTCTCGTAGGGGCTTTGGTTGGTCTATCCCTGGTGCTCAACGGGCGGGATATTGGAGGTGCAGTGGCTGATACGGCGTCAAATCACAAGTGGGGAATTGTCCTGACAGTGTGTGGCGTGGTTCTGATGGACTTCAGTGCCGATTCAGCCGACAACCCGAGCCATGCTTATATGATGGATGTGTGCTGCCCAGAGGACCAGGATCGAGGCCTAAACATCCATGCACTATTGGCAGGTAAGAAATACATGTTGCACTGTCAAAAACTTAAGGTAAGTTCCTTAAGGACAGGCTTAAAACAATTAATTACCATTAAACATAACTGATTATTTGCCTATGTTAATTTTTCATTTTTCATAATCTTGCTCTGCAGGACTGGGAGGTGGATTTGGCTACATTGTAGGTGGCATCAACTGGGACCAGACACAATTTGGAAGGTCAATGGGAGGTCAGCTCCGGGTCATATACATGTTCACAAGCGTGACTTTGGTAATCACAACAGTCATGACTCTGATTAGTATCCCTGAACGTCCCCTTCCAAAGAGCCAACCAAACAAAAACTCCAGCAAGTGTCATCTTAAAAGCCCCAGTCTCCCTCTTCCTCCCTCCCCCCCTGTTCCCCCTGGATCAGGTTTGGGACTGGATGAGGAAGATGAGGACAGTCTTTACAGTTACAATTTCTCCACAAAGTCTCACCCATGTAACTCTGACCCTCTGGCCCATTCTTGCAGTGCCAATGCACGCCTCTGTGCTGGTCTCACCAGCCCCATATCGCCCATGAGCCCCCTAACACCAAAATATGGCAGCTTTATTAGTAGGGACAGCTCGCTCACTGGAATCAATGAGTTTGCTTCCTCATTAGGAACTTCCTACATAGACAGTGTACTCATAAACTGCTACACAGGTCAACAGACACCACAGACCTTGACCTCCAACTCCACCACTGTGCCCCTGCCTCCAGGGGACTCCCCTCCTCCTGATGAGTCCGCACAGGAGGCAGGGAGTCATCATGCAGGACAGACCCAGGCTGATGTGGTGTCTCATCCGGCTGGGGAAACTCAGGATGCAGTAGCGCCGCAGCCTGAGGGAGATGCACAATCTCATGGAGCATCTCAGGTCACAGCTGTGGCTCAGCCCGGTGCAGGGTCACATCGGGGCTCTTCTGCTGGAATCCTGAAGCGACCTCAGAGTCTTGCACTAATGGAGGAGCCCATGGCGACCCAAATTGTTGGGCTAGAGAATGGACGCAGAAGAACAGTGACCTTCAGCCAGCAGGTCAGACACATGTTTTGAAAATAGCAAAAGCTGTTTTGTTAGAAGCCACCACAGCATTTGTAAACACAGTGTCTGTCTTTTTTTTTTTGTCAATGAAGGTTGCAAACATTTTGCTGAACGGGGTGCGCTATGAGAGTGATCTGAGTGAGAATGCGGAGACAGGAGAATCCCAGATGTCGATGAAGCTGCTGTGTATAGCCATCTACAGGATGCCTCCCTCTCTGCGGAGTTTATGCACTAATCACTTTTTGGGTGAGAATAATCACTAATGAAAGGCAGAATGAGGAGGATTTGTCAGTTGCTGCTTGTAATCTCCACATTTAAAGCTGGCCCCTCCTGCTACCACTGTTACTTTAGATTCATGCTAATCACCTGGATATTATGTTTTTAAAGAGTCCCACCCTCGCATTCTGCACGCTGTGATTGGCTGAGAGCTACATATCCCCTGGCCCGAGATTGTCACCCAAGACCTTCAGGAACACAGCAAAATAAGAAAAATCCCAGCAGTGGCAGGGCGTGTGCAAACATTTCAAGTCAGTCATAAATAATTATTAGGAGGGCTTTTTTGTGGGGGTCTCTACATTAGCTTAGAGAAGTCCTACTCATTCTGCTTTTAATTTAGTTACATGTAAAACTTTGCAACACTTGAAAGGAAAATTATGTAAAAAAAATACGTGTGTGTATGAAAGTTGACACACCACAGTTTTTCAGTGCAACAGTGCTGTTATTAATACAAACTCCATGTTTCTGTAACAATATTGTACGTGTCTTGAGGTAAACATGATTAGACGTTTTGGGCAGCGTGGCAGTCAAGGTTTACACGAGCATGCACACATCTCAGATGTGCATAATAGGCTAAAGTAAACTTAACTAGAGACAATATGCCACGTTCACCGCCTAAGCTTATGACTCTAGATTATGATCAAAAACAATCAATTTAGAACCTTGTTGATACAGCCAGACATCAAGCAAGTGCAACAAAACAAAAGAGAGAGCTTAGTAAGCCAGCTAATATCAGTTACTCTGTCCTGATGTTTGTAGAGGCGACTGTACCTGGCTCCTGTTCTGGTACCCAATACGGTGCCACTTCCTGCCGGCATTCATTACAGGTTCCCCTTCTGTCCTTAACATGAAAACCTCCTCCTCATAAGTCCAGGTCTCCTGTGATGAAGATGTAAATACCATCATGCAAAATTAGCCACTGCTCCAAGATGCAGCAGTCTCTTCTGAGCAGAATCAGCTAGCATCATGGCTAACAGAGCTAACTAGCAGCAGTTTACTAAACGGTACTGTAAGTGATTTACACTTTGTTAAAATAAGCGTCAAATAGCTTCACATTCTGACAGCCATCACTGATAATAGAGTTTGGTCAGTCATGTGGGTCTCAAAGTCTTTCTGTTCTGCAGTAAACCGAAAATACATTTCTGGAATCCTCTCTCCTGATTGGACGAGAGTGGGAACGGGATACCAGAAACTGTCTTTTCTGTGTAAGGCAGAGCGAAGGACCCATGTTACTGACAAAACACTTTATATAAGTGATGCCTGTCTGAGTGTAGAGCTATTTAACACTTATTAAAAAGTTTTATGGGAAAAAAAATTAAATACCACTTCCAACACCTTTAAGTAAACTCATAAATCACTCAAGAGTTCAGGCAGAGCAGCTGGAAAACATCAGGGGCAAAACTAGAAATATTTTTTTCCCTACAAAATATGATCAAGAATGATTAAAACAGAGACATTCAACCAATTACAACTCAATGTGCCACCAAAAGCTGTTATTTTAAGGTTGAACAGTTCCACAATGTTGCTTTAAGAACTGTGTTGTTTTTTTAAATTTAATTTTAGCTGCTGATAACTATTGGTTTTCCCTAGGCTGGCTATCTTTTGAAGGCATGCTGCTCTTCTACACTGACTTTATGGGTGAGGTTGTGTTTGAAGGTGACCCAAAGGCACCCCATGACTCTGAGGCTTACCAACGCTACAATGCTGGTGTTAGCATGGGCTGCTGGGGCATGTGCATCTATGCATTCAGTGCTGCTTTCTACTCAGGTAAGCTACAACTTGTCTGGGATTTTAGGCAGAGGTGGCAGAAGTACACACATTCTTTAATTAAGTAGAAGTACACAAACTTGTGTTTAAGAAAAGACTGTAGAAGTAATGACTCAACTTCTTTACTCAAGTAAAAATAAAAAAAGTACAGTTTCTGAAATGCACTCAAAGTATAAAAGTAAAAAGTATCCCACTGAAGGACATTTCTACTAGTACCAGCCCCTCTGTGCAGAGCTAACTGAGCCTCATGTCATATTAATATAATGCAAAGACTATTAAACTTAAAGGTAGAATCAGTAGGATTTGTCCCAGCTGTTCCTAAACGCACCAGAAAATTAGTTGATTGTTGAGTCTCATTCGCAGAATGTCTAATGCTGACATTTCGGGTTGATAAAGTGTCCTGAGCACAGCCAAAAAGGCAAAAGCTTTAAAACTAAAGAGTACAGATACCTAAAGAATGTACTTAAGTACAGTAACAAAATATTTGTACTTTGTTACTTCCCAGTTCTGATTTTAGGTCACCTTTGGCTAGGACAGAGTAAATTTACCAGGAAGTTGTTTTCCTTTCCCTGTGAAGCTTTGCATTTGTTCCTTCTCTTTCTTTATGAATTTTCTCTCTTGCTTTCAGCCATATTAGAGAAACTGGAGGAGCGTTTCTCTCTTCGCACTCTATATTTTTTTGCCTACCTGGCGTTTGGTTTGGGCACGGGCCTGGCCACACTGTCCACCAACCTCTATGTGGTACTTTCTCTGTGTGTCACCTATGGGGTGCTCTTCTCCTCTCTATGCACGCTGCCTTACTCTCTGCTGTGTGAATACTACCAGAGCCCTCAGGTGAGTATCTACATTTAATAACTTCATAATTTCCAGGATTGACTTTCAACATTTCATGTTTTTTCATCTAACTCTGAGCAAGAAAGCAAATAAAATATTGAAATGTTCCTTAAAGCTGTGGTAATTGTTGGTAAACTGCACTGATCGGTCATACAATGAAAATGTTTGCATATGTTCCTCAGTTTTGTGGCTCATCAGAGGAAGGGACCAGAAGAGGGATGGGGGTCGACATTTCTCTGCTCAGCTGCCAGTATTTCCTTGCTCAGATCCTAGTCTCCGTGGCGATGGGACCTCTTACCTCACTGGTGGGTGGGGCCCAGGGAGTGATGTACTTTTCAAGCCTGATGTCATTCGTGGGCTGCCTGTACTCCTCTCTCTGCGTGGTGTACCAGCTGCCCCCCCCTGAGGGTGAGCCCCCCGAAAGCGAGACCCAGCCACTATTGGTGCATATTTAGAAAAAAAAAAGAGCCTCGTAATTTACTTTACCTCACGCATACACCCAACAGCACACACGCTCCCACGCTGTCACTTAGTGTCTGAGTGTGTTGACCTTCACAGTACTGACAGGACAAACACACTGTACACCCTGCCGCACACTGTACAGCACAGTTCCATGTATCGTTTGAAACTAATCAGCACTGTTCTTCTCAGAGCTAGACAGACAGACAGACATTGGCCACTGCTCTAATACGTGTATACATGACTCGTGTGTTCATACAGTGTGTGTGCCCATGCATTTTTTCCTAACTTTTGCAAACGAATGTGTGACTTTCTTGAATGCATTGTGTGACAAATGGCTTTGTGCGAATGAGAGAGACTGTGAGTGACCTCTATGAGCTGATCTTTTGTCTGATTCTTTGCTGTTCAAATCCTGCATCATCTTTTCTTGCTTGTTGGTGTGTAGAATAGAAAAGTTGACTACTACGTACCGGCTAACCACAGCTTTCCCCTCTTTTTCTTCCTTTTATCAGTTGCCTAACGTCTGCATGAGTGCCAGTCTAATTTATCAGAGCCTTATGTTAACATTTTGTTTTGGTCACACACGGCCATGAGAATGTCTACCTGCCTGTTTCTCTGAGTTAGCATATTTGCATCACACATTAGGCAGGATTTTCTGATTCAGTGAATGTGCTGCCAGTGACCACTCACCGTTAATAGTTCTCTGTTAATTCAAGAGCTCTTCTGGCATAATTGAGCAAACATACATTTAATATTTAGATGCAGCTGAGCAATGTCTTATCAAAGTTACAGTCTTGAAGGGCTTCACATTGTTCACATTTTTCTAACAGTAAATAATAACACCTTCCACACAGTTCCGCAGTTATGAGACTTACCAATGTGCTATCCCCAAATTTCACAGTTTGGTGCTGGGTGACTCTGCATTAGATCCCAAGTACGAGTACAGTGCCATTTAAGCACTTCATCAGCATAGAGCCATGACTAACAAGATGACACACCTACACACACTCTTACAAAAAATGTCAGAAACACAGAGAAATGTGTACTGGTGGCAAATTCTGTGTGGGTCCTCTCTAAGCCATGGACAGCTGTGAGCTGTCACCCTGCTCCTGGCCATGTCATTGTAATAATGACAGTGATTCTTGTCATTATCAGGAAGAGGAGAAGTTGAAACTGGGGTGTGAATCAGCAGTCAGTCGGAAACCGAACAAATCGGAAGAACAGCAAACAGGGAGAAGACTCATGTGAACTGTGGGTAACCCTGAAGGTGGACAACATTAAAAGACTGTGGGGGTTCACAGACCCAGCAGCAGCAAGTGCTTATTGTCATCTTTAGGGCGCATGCTTCAGGTAGTCGGCTTTGCTCCACCACGCTAAGCCCATCAACTTTAAGTGATGACCTTACACGTGTTCGCCAAGTTCCTCACAGAGAGCATTAAAGTTTTTTTTTCCCATCCAAAAGTCAACAGCACTATGGTTCTTATGATTTATCTGTTCCATCTGTTGTGCCAAGGTAAACAGTACAGGTTTTTCAGCCTCAATATGGGCTCCAAGTCTGAGTTCAGGGCTTTAACAAGAGGTTAAGTATATAACCTGTCTAACATTGTGATGGTTTCATTGACTGGCTGACAAACTCAACACCAACATTATGGTATCAGTCAATTGCAGTATGAGCAGAATGTCAATACTTGCCTACGATAAAAGCCTTATGGACTGACTGGATGCACGCCATGCTAATGTTTCTGAGGAAACAGTAACTTTATGGATCATGCTGTTGCAGCTTGCTTGAGATTTAAAAAAAAAAGAAGTTTTTGTGATTTATGGTACAAACTATTGCTCAATATAAGCAGTGTTAATGTAAAAGCTACTTTGATTCAGGGTTAAGTTAAAAACTAAAATGATCATTTTGCCATTTTGAGTCCTGTGTCAATTATTGCCTACACTTAGTGTTGATTGTTGCCCATATGAGTTGTCACCCCAGTTGACTAGAGCAATATTACTCTGCAATACAAAAGTCCACCACAAGGTGGAGCCATCAGACACAAGACTGCACTCCAATCATTCTGTGCACCGTTTTCCATTACTAAGTGAGATTATTCCTGCTCCTTCCTGCATCTAAGCCAGCCATTTTCCATGTTAAGAAAAAAATTGGGTCAAGTGACATCATCTATTTGTAAAGCCATGGTTTTAAGAAGCAGTAATAATCTATAAACAGGTATACACACAGACACTGGATATACTTAAGTAAAAAGACAATTTATTTGTTAATCAGAATATACAAAGCAATGGCTGAAGTAACCAAATGTCATTCTGGTTCTGAAAAAGGCAGTCTTGGACACAAAACTGGGCTACCCAGCCATAACATAAAACTCATTGAAAATGTAAGAAAAACAAAGTATAAATGGTACAAACTTGCGTGGAATGCATACAGAACAAATGACCAAAGCTTTAAGATTTAAGAGGGGTTAATTAACATTGCAAAATCCTACCTCCATAAAACAAGATCAAGTAATCTTACGGAGGTGCAAGACAGAGCCCCTTTATTCATTTGCACCATCTGCAATGCTAACAGGGCAGCCAAGCCAAGGATTAAGTAGCAGCTCAACACAAAAAATTACGTCTCAACTAATAATGCTAACAACTGTTCTTAAGCCCCTGCTTAAAACTTATCTTTGGTCCTTTAAGTGATTCTGAGAGGTCAACATGAGCCTTGGAGGGGGTGAGCAGCTGCCTATATGAAGGAATCACCTGGTCAGCACTGACATAATAGAGATTGTGCTTCTAACATATCGTTATAAAACCTCAAGAAATGAAAAAAAACTGATCTCATGGTGTGGCCCTATTTGTACAAGTAAAAAAAAAAAAAAGACGTTATTTTTAAAGACCAATAAATAACATTTCATAAAAAAAGGATGCAGGGCCACTATGTTTCAGGACTCCAGTGCAATGTGAAAACATGGGAGTAAACAAAAGAAATATTTCCCAAAGGTACAGAAAGCACAAGCTCTACAACCATTGTTGACCAGCCTGGTAAGACAGTGCTGCAAACAAGTAGGAGGGCAGAGGCCTAAGCCTCCACTTCTGCCTCTTTTGAATCTCCATTTTCCTCTGTCTTCTGCTTTTTTGTCTCCCCCTTTTCCTAATAAAAAAGGAAAACATTTCACGAATAAGCAAAGATCACCAGACAAGTTAAAACATTAAAAACAGTTTGACTGTGTATTTTAGCCTGTTGACAACCCACCTCCTCTTCCTCTTCAGCTGCACGCTTCACAGGCTGTGCATCAGTCTCCTCAGCAGGGGGCGCCTCCTCGGCATTCCCTTTGTGGATGAATTAAACTAGTCAGATTTGGAATTATAAACTCAAGGCAAAACAAAATTACTCATATGGAAAATGAATAGCAACACAATGGGGAATGTGTTTTAAACAAAGTTTTTCCATGAAAACAGTAATACTGCTTCCTTAGGACCTACCATCTCCATTCTTGTGTTTCTCTTCTGCAGGTTTTTCCACTTTGTCACTGTGATCTGCACCATTCTGAATAATGAGAAACAAATGTCATTTCAGTACAACATCATGTCATGATTTAAAAAGAAAAAAGTACTAAAAATGTCTAACCGTGGTCTATACTGCAAACATAGAGAGAGAAAAAAATCACAACATTGAACCCCAAGCATACTTGAAATAATCCTCCCTGAATTCTGCATATATAGACTCCTCTGGGGACACTTTAAAAAAGGCATATGAGTAGAGCTCTCATTACTCCCCAGAGGATTAGCTACCAAGCTAGACTTGAGACACCCATGGAAACGTTCACAGACCAACTAACATCTGTGCCATTTCACAACCCAAACAAAGCAGTGTGTGGAGAGCAGCTGAACACGAGGGGGAGGCGGGTGCAGCGACACCTGCATGATGAGGGGTGCTAAGACAAAAGGCCATGAGGCTTGTCTTCGTCTTCAACTCACTGTGCCATTGGCAGGTGCGTCCCCGTTGTCGGTCTTCTTCTCCTCTACTTCTACTTCTTTCTTCTCTTTCAGTTCCTACAAAATAAAAGCATGTCCATTAATCAATACAACATTCGGCAAAGAGTTTATTCTGAAGTGCCACACGTTCTCATCACGTCTGGTTTTAATTGAAAGAAAGCTCGTTTACCATATCTATCGCAAAGACTAAATTAAGGAAGACTATCGTTTAGTCAGAAACAGCAATAATGAACGTTTTTCCTCTAACCCGTAATGTAACGTCAACGTTACTGTGGCTTCCCGCCCACAGCAGCAGCTCGCTTCACCAGCTGTAACGTTACCGTTTCTACCGCTTTGTCTGCTCAACAAGACACATTTAGCTAACCACATCACAAACGTTTGAGTTTCCAGAAAATTAGCTTTCGATGCTATAAATTACGAATAAATATGACAAGAAACATTTCACGATAACGGTCATTTAGGTAATTAACATTTTTTTTCCAATTACTGTTTGAACTAACACGAAGAAACGTTACTTTTGCAATCAGGGTAACGCTGAACTTACACCAACCGCTAAATAACCCGATGTTTTTTTCCCCCCTAGACTAGCTTAACCAAATATGAACACAAATAAAGCGACAACTTATAAAAAAAAGTTCCCAAAATCTTTTTGCACCACAGTTCAACTGGAAAAAAAAATTGAATGAAACGCACCTTGGCTGTAACCTCTGCGGCTGCGGTCGTGTCAACAGCTGTGTCGGCCATGGTTAATTTGATGATTTGATGTATGAAATTATATTCCTGTTCAGGAAAGATTTAATGTCTTTGCTCTTAGCCTCGGTGTGTATGGTCCAAAGACGCTGAGAGAGAGAAATGGAGTCTGTCTGTCTCCGCTTTTCTCTCGAGCTCGTTGAAAATCCACTCTCGTTGGATACGGCGACTCGATCCCTTACATGATTGGACAATGTCGAACACCGGAGCATTCTATTGGAGAGACGCTTTGTCAATCTTTAGGAGACGTCCCGCCTACTGGCAATCTAATCGTTGATTGGTCAATTGTTTTAAAGCGCTGCACTATGACACAAGAGTTCGTTTTCTTCTTTCCGTCAGTTTGGTTTTCACGTACTAGGTTGTAAGTATACACAAACATTTTTGTTTTTACCTAAATGTGAACAAAAGGCATAGATGTAGCTAGAGAGCGCGCTCTCAAAGTTACAATGATCCACCACAGTCTGCTGGCGACTGATTGTTGACTTAAGTAGATGTATTGTAAAAGTTTTTAAACATATGCACACGGACATCTTCTGTCTTAGCGCCCTTTCTCTGCAGAGATGGGGTGTCAAATTACATGCAAAAAGGAATTATGTGACGACATGAAACTAATGCGGCCACTCCTCCTTTCTATATTTAACACTACAAGCAAAATGTGCTTACCACCCTTGCGCTTTCACTATTTCAAACACTGTCAAAACGAGTCAAACCAGTAACAATGCATTTGGATATGTTAGACACGAGTCATACTTGGGAAATTAATTAATTCTCTAACGAAATTAATTATCAAAAGGCACATTATTCAATGCATAGCATAAGAGGTATAGGCCTACATCCATTTCCAAATTCAAGTGCATTCAGATGTTAAAATTGGATAAGCTACTGAATAATTGTTTGATATAGTCTAAATTTAAGCACCTATAAACTTAGTCTATGAATATCAATTAGAACTTTGATTATATCTCTAAATATTAGTACAGTCTATGGAGACAGGAGAAATTACGTGTGGTTCAGTTAATGTTTGATACAAAGAAAAGGGGGGGAATGTCTCACAGGCTAGTTGAGGTTAGGTGAAGCAAGGCTAAATGTTGCTTTGTGATTTGTGAGTCTATCAGAGACAGTGATAACATGGAGGACAGTAATGGTGTGTGTTATGTGGCACAATAAGTGTGAGTGCTTGCAGTGCATGTGAAAATTATCGCAGCATGCATTCAATTACAGCTGTCATTAAAGGTGCTACTGTTTTTTCATTTCCTGGAAAAAGTACAATTTTCCAAAGCTTATGAGGGACTGTACAAATACATTTTTGTGACCAAATGCAAATAATCTAAAAGAAATTATATAAGAACTAGAACATAGGCCCTGAACATGCAAATAATTAAAATTCCAGCACACACCCAATGAATTAATGCCTCTGGGTGTTTAATGGCAAATGAAAGCGATTTGCCAGACGTCTAAAATACTGCTGCAGTATTGTGTGTTATTCATATTCCAGCTGTGTGTAACCGATAAACATGATTTTAAATTGATAGATTGTTGTCTGAAAGTCTTAACAGCCCCCCCCCCCCCCGAAGTTATTTGAGGTAAACTTTCTGTCACTGCACTTGCTCATCCAACTGTTAAACCAAAGGAAGTGGCAACACACAACTGCGTGGGTCCTGAACTCTGTAATTAAACCTGCACATGGTCAGTGCCTGACTGCCAGTCAAAAAGACAGAAAACAGATTTTTATCACAGATAAATCGTACATATTTTGTGCCGTGCCACTCTGACCAGTTACTAAATTCCTCGAGTCATTTGACCTTGAACACCATATATGCCACTCACAGTCATCCTTTATTTTCAGAAAAAGTTATTCTTAGTTCACAAAACATATTTGCATGTGCTCCACATAATTTGACAGGAGACTGAAAAGGATTTTAAATATTTCTGGTGAGTCCTACTAGTGTTTGCATGCTGAACTTGCCTCAGCACACCCATAAAGGAGATCTTAACACAAGTATTTCTTCAGCCTCTAATTTTGGGGCCTCCAAGGACCTAATCCTTTACTGTCTGCCTTAGTTATCTTCTCCATGCCATGCTAACATTCAAGCCACTGATTTCGAAGAAGCCTTCAGGCCCTATTTAGTCATTCACCTCACATTCAACTGAAATATAATTATGAAGACTGTAATTACACGCAGAGATCAAAGGGTTGTGTGTCAGTGCACTGTAGCTGGTTACTTAGAGATTTATTTTCTGTCTTATAGAAGAATGCTATTTCACTTAAATAGCGCTTGTTGTTCTGCCATCACATATTATCTGGTAAATATACCAAGAATATTTTCAAATATTTTAATAACAAAGCTTCTTACATATCTTGTGAAAGACAAAAAATAGTCATCATGAACAATAAACAAAAGATAGTCATGTTGCATTGCAGCATTAGGGGTTTTTTTTATATTTTGTGGTTCAAAGCTACGGCAGAAAGCAGCAATGAATGACATTGCTGCACTTGAAGATTAACTGTAACCCTCTTATTTGGGACACACAGACCATGTGGAGACTGCAGAGCAGTAGTGAAGTAGGCATACACAATTAAATTGCCTCAGTGTGTGCAAAAACTTCAGAGGATCCATTGGAGGGACAGAAAGACTAAAAAGCAGGCAT
>JAQFJA010000012.1:12545707-12558682 GCA_029874485.1 Naso brachycentron | reverse complement strand
AGTTCATTTCTTATCAATTTGATAGAAAGAGGCTTTTTATTTCTTTTGTGAAAATAAAGAGAGGCTAAATGTTCCATAACAGAGCAAAAATTATACTAAAACCTCATGGACAGAGTAAATTATTTTTTACTCTTTTGCACAGACAGGCCAGGGGTAAACCCCGCCCTCTGTGCTCGGCGTGAGGACAGAGATACATGTGACAGATCAGGTCCAACCAGTCACAGATGACAAACCTTCAGTGTTGCCTCACCATTATCTGACAAACATTTGAGCCTCCTGAGTCTCACTTTGAAGAGGTTTGATTTCTTGATAACACAACCAAAGTTTTTTCAGTCTGAGAGTCCCAACTTATTAAATTTTTTTGGCGTATCTTGTAAAGTTTGCTCAGCACGGATGATTCATTATTACAAGGCATAGAATAGTGTAAAAAAACTATTTTTAAGTTCTGCGATGCCATAAAGACTATTTATGCTTATGGTGTGTATACAGAAGCATCAGTTCCAATGTGAGACAGTGTATAGGTTTATCTGGTTCCCAACACTACGTTTACTCACAAAGTCCCTGACTACAATGACTCAGGACGCAGTCAGTTTTGAAGCCTCGGGATGCTGTCTCCAGACCTGTGTGTTGCCTGTTTATGCCCTATCAGTCTTATTGAGCACAGGTGCAGATCCTACCTGAGGCAGACGGTCTGGTGCCAGTGGGTTGTAAAGCAATCAGTCTGCTGTGATATATCCCTCTGCCTATCAAATAGCTAACAGAGCAGTAGAGGAAACAGCCTGTTGATCCAGAAACAAACAACATACGGCCCCCACCCCATCTGGCCCAGGATAATCTCTTCTGGTCTCTCTCCATCACTGTCACTCCAGAAACAGACCCCCAGTACCACACACAGACACTCCAGCCTCCTTCTACACTGGGTAGAGTTACCAATCATACACTCAGCACTGAGAGTGGCCATCTAAATTTGAACTTAACTATTGGAAAGGTCTTATTTAAGGCAAAGCTTTGTGTACAGTAACACTGTCTGTGTATATCAGCAGCTGACATTGAATCTTAACAAAGACGACACTGTGTACTTGATGCTACCAAGAGCAAACAAACCCAGTATAATGTATCTCCTGGGACTGATTTCCATGAAAGGAGACTACAGTATATCTGATGCTTTCTATTCTCATAAGTTTATGGGAAGCAAAGTGAATTATGCCGTCCCTGGCGCTACCCCCACGCCATCTATTCAGGTCAACTATTGAGAGATGCCACTATCACTAGGGCAACAAGTAAAACAAACAATCTGTAGGTTCTGTATGTGTATGAAACACTAGACACAAAATGCAGTTAGTGGGAACAGAAGGTCTGCACCCTGTTCAAACTGTACTTTTAACCACGTCCTGCGTTTACGAGACAGTGTGGGTGGTAGCAGTTTAAAAACTGTCAGACTCTTTTTAATCCATGTTTACCACAATGGGAAACTCTTTAAACACACGGGTTTGCCGCAACATTATTCCAACAAGCCGACAGGCTTGGATCCAGGGCAGGCTGAGGTCTTTCCAATAAGGAGCTAATTTGACTCCAGGATGAGCTGGCTCCAAACTGTTTAACTTTTCCCAGGCTTTTGCTAACATTGTGGCACGGAACAATGCAGGTCATGATTACTTTGAGATGCTAATTCAGTAATCTGTTTAAGCAAGCCAGGCTTTGAAACTTTGTGTACAGGTGTTTCAAAAGATGTCGCACCTCTAAACCTCCAGAGCCGTACGGCTCTTGTCCAGTTGTCCATCTGTCACTAGTTATTCTTTGGATCCGCCAAGCTGACTAATACTAGAGCCGTGACAAACATGTCCTGGCCCCTGAGTTGTTGAGTAATCATGTCATACACGGCCTGCACTCCAGGAAAGCTTTTGCATTGTGTGTCACTGTGTGGCTTCCGTAGGCAGAAAAGATTTCAACATATTCAATCAGGAAACACCCTTAAGCTCCAGGAGAGCTGGTAAGAACAGATTTATGCACACTACATGTGTGACGTGCCGTGGTAAGAGTGCACACTGACAATTCCAGCTGTTGTAATCACAGGCCCTTATCTTAGTGTCCATAGGAGGGAGGGTCTTATCAGCTCAGCTATACAAGTTGGAGAGAAACAGAGTGTACACAAAGTGACCAGGGGACAAAGAGATGAAAACAAGAAAAGAGAAACAAGGTGCCTAATCTAACAAAACATCAGGTGTTACACATGATCATAGCCACTCCTGTTGATAGCCAACTTCGGACAAGAACAATAAATACAAGGAATAGGAAGAAGATTGCACAACAGCTCATTTTCCCGATGTTCTCTCAAATGTCTTACTTTGATATGAAAAGTAAAATGATATCCCTCTCTTTTTTCTGAGCATCTCAGGGAAATAAATTGCCGTGTTATTCAACATGAAAATAATTGACAAGACATTGCAGAAAAAAGCAATACCAAGCACAGTGTGCCAATCAGTATGTCGTCAACAGTGTATATCAGTGGTTCCCAGCTCTTTCTGTCTAAAGTTCCTCACAGCTCCTTGTAAATGACCTCAAATAGCCCTTTTATCGACAACACCTGCCATGTTTCAGATGTGCTTCTGAACAGACCTTTAGCAGTCTGCAGGACCTAAAACTGATGTAAAGTTTTTAGCAGTGTAAATTAGCACTGTAATGTTTTGTCACAGTGAGGCATATCTGTGAGTAGTTAATGAAAGAAATTGAATCATTAGCTGACATGGACCCTGCAGCGTCCCTGTATAGCTGAACAAAAACAAGCAGCTGATACTGGCAGGAGAGAGGAGGACATAAGGATAGAGAAAGTTGCAGATGGGAGGCAGGGGCGGATTAGCTGCAGGCAGCTGCAGAAAAGGAGGAATGATTTGACACATGCACCACTGACACAGATGTGAAGCACAGCACTGTCCAACAGTTGACTTCATGAACAAAAACAACTCATTTAAGAGCTGGGTTTTGACTCACATGTTTTAATTGTTGATTAATACTGAATGCAATGCACTGGCCTGAATGTGAGATGCTGCTTGTGTGTTACGGCCTCACACAAGTTGTTACTGACAAAACTGTTGAAGCTGATCACCCTGAAGAGAGAAATCTTTCCTCTCCTCATTGTGGGTCAGATTTTTTAAAAATATCTTGCTGTAAATGAGATTTGTACTTAAAGGATCAGTTTGTTTGTTTTTTTGTTTTGTTTTTTAGCTTTTGCAAGACTGTTCTTCTGCTGCTTTTGAAACACAGATGATTCAATGTGAGCCATGTTTTTCTGTGGACAACACCAAAGCAAACAATTTTCACACATATTCAAGTGATTTCAGAGCTGTTTAACATGCCTGTCTTAATGACAGTAATTGCTGTCAGCTTAAAAATCAAGTGTACTCAAGTATAATTTGAACCAATTAAACCAATGAATGCTTTATATTTGTAATAACAATAGTGAATGCATGTCTGTGTTTGTTGAAGTTGCAGTTTTGGCTGTTTTTTCATGTTAAATGTCACCTTTGTTGAGGAAAGGAGGCCACATCCGCTGTGGTCATGTCATGTCACCACCCATGACCTGAATTTCATCCATTCTTGTCTGGTCAACCACATTTTATCCAATCGACTTTGAGCTAGTTCAAAAGCTTGTGATTAAAAAACTTTTAGCTAAGTGTTGAACTGTTTATACATCACTTTTACAAGCTAAGCTAGCTTGTTTCAAGTTATCTACTCGCTTGTTAACTGACTTCAGTTTTTATGCAACCAGTTACATCACCTGGTGTTATATATCTTGTTAAAGCTGCCACAATATTTGGATACATACACAGAACTGTATATTTTCTTAAATCAAATTGTAATTTCTATTTCTATTCTTTTTATATTTTTATTCAACAACTTAGTAACTGCAGAAATACCCTGTAGCATATAAGTACCATTAGTGGAAAATCACTGGTGTATATATCTTCTGTCAAAACACAGTAAAAACATTCTCTGTTAGCGAGTTATACGTCCTCTTGGTCTTTTAAATATGGTAATTGAAACAATCAGACGAAACAATATTAAAGAGTTGCAGAGCTCAGTTATTCACTGCTAAAGCATGCTACACACCCTCACTGCAGCAGGAGTGACACTCATGACAATGTGTATGACTGAGCTCCAGCAGTGTGTCCTCGGCTGAGTTGTATGTCATCATTTAGATAATTATGCTTCTACTCTAATCAGCCGCAGTCATTGTGGCTCCAGTCATGAAAGCTGTTGTCAGAGGCTTGGACGCTCTGTTCTGGCTCTGGGGACAGGCAGCTCATCCGGGAGAGGAGACCCAGTGTAACGTCCCCATCCCACAGCTGTATGCCAACCAAACTGCATGACTCAAGCCTTTGTGGTGAGAGTGGGTGGCTTCCCTCCTGTGACTACTCCCTGACCCATCTCTCTCGAACTCCCTCACACTCTTCCTCTTCAACTCCTTTCCATGTGAATCATCAAGTAGATTTAAGTGATGAATGTTTATCCCCAGAAATTTGGCCTACTCTCCGCTTCCTGGTTGTGATTTGACTGAATGTGTTGATATCACTAGTACTGCACTGGCTTTGGAGTATTATGCTGCCATGCTATAGCAGTCACATGACAGATCTGCATTACGTCACATGTACACGTGCCTATGCAAACACAAAAGGCCAGTGACAGCAGGGAGTGGTGTTTGTGCTCTTGTATAAGTAAGGTGATCAGTGCAGGGCAGTGAGTCCATAAGATTGAAGTCTTTTGCCTTACAAAATCTATTCCTCCTCTGTGAGACTGCTGTTATTCTGAGAAAATGTCAACTGGGGACTAAGAAAACACTTCAGAGTCATGTCTGCTTCTCCTCGCAGAGAGTGCCAATAACATACTCCCACGAAATGCTGCCTGTGCTCTGCTGTTCATCCTGTGCTTACGTTATTTGCCCCGCTCTTACGCTCACAGTGACACAGATTCAAGTGCATGTGGACATACTGTGCATGCATGTGAGCACTCACAAACACAAACTCAACACATTCCACTTTCCAAGACACTTTATCTACTTCCTATTAGCTCAGCTTCCCAGGGCAGGGAAAAGCCAGAGGAAGCAGAGTTGTTGTTGTCTCTCTTGGCTGGGTGCTTCCTGTCCTGATAGAGGGCCAAGTAGAGATATCCCTGAAAGGAGCTGTTGGAACAGGGGAGGGAAGGCTGAGTGTTTTGGACTTCTTTCAATGACGTACAATCTTATCTTGTTTAAGTTTGGTATGCATCTGCTAGTTGGGCACACTTTTGGAGAATGTGTTACAGCCTCTCCGCCTTCCCTCTCCGTTACAAGTCGTAAACAATTTGCAGAGCTGCAGATAGCCGTTTATCACAGGCCTTTAATATAAAAAAGCACCTCCATGCTGACTTTTATAATGCTTTCTCACCATTCAAAGCATGGATGCACATTTCAAACTTTGGTTGTTTGCTCTTAATCTGTACAGACGCAGACTGAAAGATTTCTCAGGGATTTGTTTGTGTTTGCAGCATTCCAGACAGTATTTTAAAGGAGCTACTTTCAGCACTTTAATGAGCAGAAACCTAATTAGTGGGTCCTGATGGGAAAACTTTGCAAGCTCACTTCAGATAAGATGCAGCTTTGCAGCATCAGCTCAAAGCACTCACTGTAATGCAGCATCAGTCTGTAATATCCCACAGTGTTCATGTACAAAATCTGCTTAAACTTTTGTTTTCATATAATCTTTATGCATGTCAGCTACCTGACTGTTTCCATCTTTCACCACTTCGGCTAACACTTTATTTTGATAATCCATCTACAGATTCTTTACAGAGTTTTTGTAACACTCGCCAACGCCATATTAGTTGACATTCAAAAATGTAACTGTTTCACCTAACCCCAACCCTAACTGTATTTAGTTAACTATTTCATGAATCCTTGTTGCACATGTTGAACAAAGATTCAGCAATGTTCAACTAATATTCTAAAATGTATACGCAAACATTCAACAAACCATTAGTATGCTGAACATGTTGTTGAAATAGCACCTACTATGTAGACCGACTATCCAAATAAAGAGTAACCCCACTTTGTTATTGCTAAGTTTTCTGATGAAGTTAAACAATTCTATGCAACTGACTCTGCCATCTTGATCTTTTTTAAAGATGCTTGCTTTCAGTTTGAACTCTTATCTGAGTAAATATTCAAAGACAGGCCAACTCCCCGTCTGTCTAGTCTGTCTACCACTCTGTGTGTCCTTTCTATTGACACAATGGTGGCCCGAGAGGCTCAGTCTGTGGGAAAACACAATCATGTGTGTATTTGTGGTTTGGCTAATGTAAACATTAGGCGTCTCTTTCTCCAGTCTCCTCATCCTGTAAGCAGATAAGAGTTACGGAAATGGATATGATTAAATAATGAAGCGGGGAGCAGATGAGTCAGGGCTATCATTTGTAGTCAGGATAAAGGAGCTTATCCTTGTAAAGGAAACAGGATTGGTAATTGGTATTGGCCTTTGTCGCCAACATATGAAGGACACAGATACTGTTGTGTCAGATGTCAGAGACACATGGGCTCGTGGAAAATTACACGCGCTTTAATCTGATGCTTTGTACTCAAATGTATTATGAGCAGTTATTCCAGGGTATTGTGGCAGCATTTTAATTAGGCAAGGCCAATTATCAGGCTGCAGTAAGTCAGAGAGTGCAATGCTTAAGGGCTTAATAGTTGGATGTCTTATATGCTTGATCTCCATGAAAACTTGATATGAGCTAAGGATGTTATACTTTCTCCACTGTGAATGTAGTATTGCTAAACAGGCTGAACTAAACAGGACACAACTGGAGAAACTGCTCATATCTTTATTCTTTCTAAAATGGCGTCTGAAGAAACACACATTGAGGGCTTTGTTCGGGTCAGGAAGATAACATAAAAGACTCTTCAACACAGACAGAGTGACACAATGTATCCAAACCACTTCGACATGAGCCCCTATTTAAAGCGAGTCCTTCAACAAAGGCAGTGTGAGGTCAAAGGCACACGAATGTGAGTGTGATATCGCTTAGTGAAGTGTAAAATGACACCGTTTTCCTTTGTAGTGGATATCTTAGAATGTTTTTCAGCAAAGTGGATTGAGGGTAGACTCCAAATGATGGAGTAATTATATCAGGAGCATTACAGTAAATACAGTTATAGAGATCTGTGGGTAGAGGGTGTTAAGTATAGACTACTGCTGTCAAAACGTTGTTTGACTTCAGCATGTCTCTTTCTCTGTCTGTCTGTTGCCTATGTGCAGACTCAAGTATATCCAGGCATCTATGTGTGCATGCATTTTTCATGAGTCAATACAAGTCTATGTGCACATCTGTGTATACAGTCTGTTTTTTTACTTGATGAGGGAGTAACAAGCACATTGTGCCCCGTAAGCTCGGTGCACACCTCCCACTCACATTCGGGCTCCAGGGGCCCTTGCAGTGTTTGGTCTGGGGCGGCTCCCTGGCTGATTTACTTCCTGCCTGGGACCACAGCAGGAGGAGGAAGACAGCGTATGCAGGATTTGCCGGAAGGCAGAAGGAGGAATAAACTGAGAGTTTTGGTAAATTTGCGAGGCATAGCAACTGTTTATTCTACATTTTATCACCTCTTCAAATGGAAGTTGTCTGTCTGATCCCACTGTTTTAGAAAGTGTTAGTTCGCTGGAAACCTACAAGAACGAGCAAGACCTATGTTTGAGAATCTAAATCACAATTACACCATTGAGCCGAAGTAGTAATACCTCGAGAACCATCAGCTTCGCTTGATGATTTAAAAATAGGGTGCAAAGCAGTGATAACCCATTATTCTGCAGAGCTGAGAATAATCTACTGGCTCCGACATAATTACAGTCCTTATTTAAACTTGACTTTGAACGTTCTTTCCATCCGGAGCTAAGTTTACAAAGCAGTGAAGGTGGCTCCTTTGAAGCCTCTATTTTTCCATCTGTTCTGTCTCTGCAGTTATATAGTCTATACTAAGTCACTTTCAGTTATTTTCCATTGTTGTAAGAGTACAGTGCATATGATAAAATATCAAGATATAAATACTGAAATGGGTCACACATAGAAAGAATGATCAATATTAGCTATGTAAATCTTGGCTAAGTGTTGCACCACAACATATTGTTTGTAAATGTGACAAAACATTTAAAATCCCTGAATCCTTGAAATTATTTAGGGATTTTCTTTCATTTATTACCAATCATTTAGTCTTTAATGTAACACGAAGCAGAACAATCGTAAAACAGGAACATCTTTATGCTTGTACAAGATGCCTTTAAACACAATAATGAAACTGTGTCTTCCTTGACTTCAGTGTTCTCCGATATAATGCCATTGTTTATGTGTGACTGTGCATTAACTCTTTAGAAAAAACAAATGATGTTCAAATGCAAAGTAGATGGCAGTTTAGTTATACACCTGGCTTAGCTTTCAGCATGTAGCCCTGAGGCTGTTATAGTCCTTATACCCTTACATTGAGTTTAGGACAGGGATGCATTTTCCACCCACACACGGTTTTCTCCCTGGAGGGCCACATTTTGCCCCAAACATATGCAAGTGCACAGCCAACCTCCTCGTAGAAGGTGGAAAATAAGAGCTGGACCTCATCTGCATTCTCTTGAACCCACTGGCTTGCTCATTAGGAGGCTTGTGTGAGCAGTGATCCAGAGCGTTTCTGTTGTGAGGAATTAATGTTGCTGCTGCTGCCCGGTGCTGCATCAGGTTGTCTGGCTGACTTCACCACGGGACCTAAATCCATGTGCGAATAGAACAAAGAGCACACTGACAAAGCACATACTCTGCCCTGAATGACTCAGTCCCTGTCATCGGGCCTTGGCACATGCTCTCATTCATACAAGCTCACAGAAATGGGGAAACAAGACTTGTTCAGCTCATTGACTGTAACTCATCTGTGGACTGTATACCATATAGCATGTGTTTTTCTGTTCTCCTTGTGTATGTAGAGAGTAATGCTTTCATAACACAGTGGCTACTGATTTATGCCTTACTCCATTGAAAGTGAACCACTTTGATGGTAAACCTGCGGATCTCCTTGGTGGACAACATCTGAAATCTTTATCAGCAGAGTCGGGACCTTGTGTCTTGCTGTCTGCTGCGTTTCTAATATCCCCCGTGAGTGAGTCTGGACCAGGAAATCAGGGGAAAAGCAAGCTCCCCAAGCAATCAGATGTTACTTAAGATTAATAGATTGCTACATTAAGTGAAGCTTAAACCTTCTCCTCAGTGAGTCGACATCAAGAAACACCGGAAACCTGGGATACTCATCGGCCAAATGCCAGCAACTCCTGTTTTGGCAGTTTGAAATACAATATGGGCATTACATAGCAGGAAACTGGTGATGTGTTTCTTCATAACACCCTTTAGAATTCAATAATATAGCCGGAACATAAAATGAAAATGTAGGCAAAAGTTTGCTGATTTTCTGTAAATTTAATTTTACTTGTGAGGCCGGAAACAAGGCCTATTAGGAGTCAGGTTCCATCTGTGTTAGTCAATCCTGCAAGAGCTCCAGTGGTGCAGCCTGTGAGCAGAGTTGGCTCCGAACCTGCGGCTGGAGAATGTCGACCTAGCGTGACGTTCTCCATCACACCACAGCTGTCCTTTTCACAGCTTCTACCCAAACACGAGACACAAATGAGTGTTTGTGCGGGTGTCTGTGTATCAAATTATGAGTAACTGTGGATGTAATCTACAGTATGTTCTCATTCCTTTCCTGCTTCCCAAAGCCCAAAGAGAAGAATAAACACAGTATGTTGGCCACACTAATAACCAGGCATCATAATTACTAACATGACTTTGATTCAGCATCAGTCATAGGATGAGCTCGCCAATAACTCCCCCAGTTTATGCCTAAAGTGATCTTCGGGTCGTAGAGACTAAACACACCCTGTCATCATCAAGGAGGCGGACTGGCTCGCTCCACCCGTTACTAACAGCAGGCTGTGGCTGAACTTGAACTACTCGACATTACAATGTTGAGGAGTGATGCAATGATGACTTGGTATTGCTGCTTTTGATTAGGCTATATTGTGCTCCAGAATAGAAAATACCTGTGTGTGAGGCAATTTATCCTTAAATCCCTCCATTTCCCAGAAGTCTTCACGGGAAGTGATTAATAGCTGAAGCAGCTGGAGGCCTCTCAGGAGTTTGGTATTCTTAACAAGTAGAAGTGCTTTAATATGGTCGTATTTACATCATAGTGAGAGATGACAGCCCGTTGCTTGGGGATTTTGTGTTTTGTTTCCACAGAAGGAGCCAAGTGTGTGGGTCAGCCACACTAAACCGCGACCCAGCAGTAGTACACTGGGATGTGTCAGTCTGAGCCTTGGCTGTGGTGCTTACAGCTGCAACGACTGGGCTCGCAGCTCATCCACAGTGTGAACCACGGGGGAAGAACACGCTACATCTCAACACAGTGGTATTGAAGTTAAGTGTGTTCTTACTGTGAGGTGATGTTGTTCTCTGTGGATAATCAGGGACTGATTGACACAGGTAAATTAATTATTTACAGGTCAGGAAAAATCTGTTTCCCTAATTATGAAAATCTATCCTATGCCTTCCCCACGCCCTTGACTCTATTTACAAACCTCATTTGCTTTATTTGTTTTTAAAAGTTGACAATTGGCTTTAAAAGGGATTGCTTAATGCTTTGTGAAAATGACTAATTTGCTTCCTTGCCAAGAGTTAATATGAAGCTACAGCTATCAGGGAGTTAGCTTAGTTTGTTATAAAGACTAGACACAGGTGGAAACAGTGAGTCTGGCCACAAATTCAGCCTACCAGCAGCTCACTAATTACCATGTTATATGTCATTTGTTTATGCCACACAAAAGCAACTTGTTGTGGTGTTATGGAGGTTATGTGCCAGACTTTTTCTTGGAGCCTTGCCGTCACCAAGCAACCAGCAGAAACTCCAAGAAGTCACTGCACCGAGCCAAGTAATTGTCTGGCACATGAGGCTCCAGAACACTGCAACATTTTTTTCCTTCCCCCCATTCTTAGTGCTAAGCTAAGCTAACTGGCTGCCGGCAGTAGCTTCGCATGTACGTGTCAGATATGGGCGCGAAATTTCTCTAATTACCTCTCAATTCTTCGTAGGAACACCCAGCAAAAATTGGTTTAAACCAAGCAAAAAACAAACACAAGTGTGAAACCTAAAGACAGCAATCTTGGACTAACAGGCTCGACATAATCTTACTACAACACAGAACTTTTTGCTGCTGTGTTTATATCAGTGTGAACTTTGGATGCAAGCTAAATATGCACATAACTCAATTACCTCAGCAGACAGATGCAATCAATGCTGTGACCTCCATAGCAAATTAATCATTTACATTGATGATACAGGTTTTTTTTTTTTGGTCTTGTTTCCAGCGACACTCCACCCTTCCTGTTGGTGAGGGATTCATCGTAAACTGAGAGACTGAAGCGTCACTTCACAAGTGTACCACTGTGACGAAGTGTGAGCCACAAAGGGAAATTCCTTTCTTCTCCAAGTGCAGCTAAAAGGAAAATGAGCTAAAGGTGTCATTTTTTGGGGGTGGGTGGTGCTGGATGTGGTGGAGAAAACTAAACGTTAGTCATGAAGCAAAAAGGCAGAGTAACTTTTCCTGAGAAAGACAACCCCTTTGACACAAGTTCTTTCATCTGACATCTCAAACTCAAATCAGAACTGCCTCTGCTTATCTCCCTCCCCGGCTAACATTTTTTCCCCTCTGACTAACTTTATAAGGAACTTCCTGTGGGTGATGACATCACAATGTGGCTCACCAGCTGGGAGGAGGGGGCTGAAATTGGAGGAGAGACAGTTTGGATGTAAAGCCTACTTATCCCGCTGAATCTTTGTTTGGAGAAACATGGAAAGAGTTAGTTTCTTTTTTCATATCACAGTCTAAGATGTAAAGCATGAGTACACCACATAAACACATGCTTTATTGAACTTGATGTGGTAACACTTAATTTATCTCATTTTAGAAAATGTACCTTTATTGTCATTGGAAAGTATTTCCCGCATCTGCCACATCAAACTTGTAAGTCATTTTTATTTCAAACTCAGGTACCCATATCATTCACATGAACTGCAAATCTAACCTAGCAAAATGTTCACCTCTTCCTCTGTAGGCCACAACTGGCTCAGGGGAATCCCAAAAATGTGCCTAAAACTGTAAAAGGGGATTAGTGGGAGCCTGGTCCATGTAGGAGCCAAATTTATATGATAAGCCCTTTGGATTCGGGGATCCCAAGCTGTAAAGGATTTAGAAACTCAGGAACAAGAACAGTCTGTTCTCTCACCTCACACACCTCTGCTCCCTGCCACTATTGAGTTGTTTGTAGCCATTGTGTCACTGTGTTTGGTTAGTGTGCATGTCAGTGTTGAGTTTGTTTAGCCCAGGTCGGGCAGGTGACACCACTTGAAGTCTAAGTAGGGTAAGTGACTGGAAATGCAGGGTGTGAGACTTTTCGGCGCACTGAGAAGAAGAAAAATAATCGATCTACCTGTACATATATGAATCCTGTAAAACTGTGTTCAAGTAAACATTATGTCAGGTAAATAGAAAACAGGTCCAGCTAAAAGAAAATGCCTGGGGTGATCTGATAAGCCAGCAGCTAAGCGATCTGGACTCCTCTCAGTTGGCAGCAGAATACTGTGCACATACGAGTGTTTCTTTGCCTGCTGTCTGTGTTATCTAACCTGGGGCCATCTGCATGAACTGCCCCAGTCTCCCTGCAGATCTGTGTGATTCACTTTTGACAGCAGCATCTATGTTTGCTCTTTATGAAACCAAATGATCAACGAGCAATTTTAAAACTGAATGTAAATCATAGCTCCTCCACCACCACCCGCCCCGCTGGAACAATTTATCAGCTCTTTTATTCTTATGTTCACACCTGCTCCGTCCTCTAAGCTGAAAAGCCAAGACAAATAAA
>JAQFJA010000012.1:12498146-12510347 GCA_029874485.1 Naso brachycentron | reverse complement strand
TGAAAATACTGCAAGATCTGAATATAAAATACATATTAAAACTCAATTTAGAAAGTACAGAGCAATAGGCCTTTGTAAGATTAACATTAACTGTTTTTGCTGCAATGTTAAGGTCTTTTCTTATAAAAAAGTGAAACTGATGTCTAGACCAAAACCTTTATCAAGGAGGTTGCAAAAAACTGTTTTTCACGTCAACATTCCCAGATTTAGTTAATGTTCATTTAAGCAGGGATTATTATTTCTAATCCATCATCTGCACGTTTGAAAATGTCCCTGCACGTAGTGTGAAAAATTAAACACAAAGAAGCACGTGTAAAATAAAGTGCAATCAGAGAACTAAATGGAAATCTTGCAACTGATCGGTGGTAAAGTCTATAAACTTTTTATTTGGATGAAAACTTTAAGAGCGCCTGAAGATAATCCATGAAAACAAATAAAACAATGCCAGCTCTACAACTGAAAAAAAAAACACCTTTATCTTTATGTTTGCAAAAATTTCACAAACTAAACAGCACAGCATTTTAATTTAGACAAACGCAGCCTACATGATGCAGAATTCCTCTGTGCTATTAAAAGTCTTTTCTGTTTGGGTGTAATTATCAACAGCTGCATAACAAATGAATACCAGGCTAATCATGATTAGGATAACAGAGTCAAGGCCTGGTGGATGTGAACCAATAATATTTGCAGGGAGACGGGATTATTAGCTTTATTTGCGTGTCTGTGTGACTTCAAAAACATACCTGTTGTTGCTTCAGAGCGAGAAAGAGAAACTGGGAGGTGAAATATCTCTAAAAGAACTTGCTTTCCGTTTGAGAAATTTGCTATTGTTTGGATTTCACATGATTGATGCTTGACTTAATCCAGCGCTCTTTGCGCCTTCCCAGGAGGGTGAGGCGGTCTCTTTGTGCTTTTCTGTCCCATGTGAAGCAAACCAAAGCGGGAGAGTGAGGGTCATAGCTATTCGGCAGGGTACCAGATCCTTCCCACCGGCACATCTGCATGTGAAATCGCCATTTCACCCCTCCACACTCCCTAATTGTTGCTAAAATTATTTGTGAAATTGCCTTCCACCAGGAGTGTTTTCCACGGCAATTGTCACACGATTTTATATGCACGGTGGGCCCACAGAGTTGACACATGCACCTCTTCTTTACTGCCATATGTGTTCTTTTTATTCGAGTTTAATGGTAGCGCTTTATTTTTTCTTAACAATTACCTTTAAGCAATTACTCTCGTGCGTACTGGAGGGCAAGGCAACCTGTTGTCGTCCATAGCGGGTCGATCCAAATGTTGTAATTACCACAAAAGCTATAGGAGCGGTTTAGATGTTCGTGTTGCGCACATTTACCTAATTGAAAGGTTAACAAGCCAAAAGCAACTCAGAGGTTAACCTTCGAAAAGCAGGGCTGCTGTCGCGCAGCATTTGTACACCCAGAAATCCCATCAGCAGTTCCTGGCTGACTCCATTATTTTGGGTCCGGATTTCCATTCACACAGAATTCTGCGTGCGCACTGGTTCGTCAATGGAAGAATAACTTTGGATGCAGACATTTGCACTATTTAAATTTGATTAAAAAAAAACATTAGGATTTATGTCAATTAATTATTATATTAATTGACATAAATCTATTTTCAGACATCATATTTAAACGGAATAATATTTTCCAGATAGTATGGACAACAAATAAACAAGTTTCACTTGTGTTTTTAAACGAAATTATTTCAATTTGAATTTGAATTCCAGGCTCTGCTATTTTTGCCTGGCCTAGCCTTGATTCAGTTTCTTAAGACTGTCTTGAAGAAAGAAAGAAAGAAAGAAAGAATAAGAAAGAAAGCAAAAGCAAATTATCATTTAAAAGCATTTTTAAAATGTTAATATTCCACCGGTTTGAACAGCTGAATGTAATGGAAGCAGACATACTTTGAAAAGACGGGATTTAGAATAACATTTAGATAAAATAACATTTTTTTTTAAATGGTTTTGCTGTGTGGAGTCTGATGAGGGAGGCAGCAGAGAATTAAAAGTAGAATGAGTCGCTCTGATTGGTCGGTCAGCTCTTGGCTAAACCCACTCTCTTTCATCCATAAAAGAAAGGCCAGAGAGCCTATGGGATCGCTCGGCTGTCTCCTCCTACGACATGCACGAAAGTTGGCCACTTAAACTACTTCCAACCAGCCAGCAGACATTATACTGAACCCAAACTACACCAAGGGAAAAGAATAACATTGCATTTTTCCAACTGACACACACAACTTTGACTGCAGCTGCTCCATTTTGCAGATTTTTGTTTTATTTGTCGCTGCCCTTATTTATTTTTATTTTTTTTGGCACGTTCATCGCATCAGAGGAGAGCATCACTTTTATTTTTCCCTGGTGGAAGAAGGGCTCTTCCAGTTTCTCCGCCTGGGATTAGGACTTGACAGTAGATCCAGCATCTTTTTGAGCCTTGTGAAGACATTCCGTTTTTGATTTGGACTGTGTGAGAGTAGCAGGTTAGAGTCCGTTTCGTTGTTTTGTCTGAGTAGCTACATGATGGCTACTTTACCAGGAACAGTGCCTCGGATGGTGCGCCCTGCGCCAGGCCAGAACTACCCTCGAACCGGCTTCCCCTTGGAAGGTAGGAAACATGAGGACGCGTGTTTGGTGTTTTTTTAGCTACTTATGTTGTGACAAAACTCAGAAGTGCTCCGTTCTGTCAGCTCATAGCGATAGTCACACGGATGCACAGTTTGTTACCGGCGACATGCTGAGAAATAAAAAGGTGGGTGAACAAACACGAGCTCCAGTCAGAGAGGACTGAAGTTAATAACCTGAATGAAAAGTGAATTATGGTTGCGGGAAAGTATCAGTTCGTGCTTAGAAAATCAGCATACAGCCTTGTAAATAAACATCTCATTTTTTAGTGTATTGATTCAGCCGTATATTATTTTATTCTTTGTGAAGTTTTAAGCGTTTATTGATTGATTAATTTGAATTGAGACAGATCTTCTCTCATGAAGTTCTGCTAATTTATTTAAGATCTTCATAGGCCTGTTTTTCCTTTTATGTGTTTGTTTTATGTTTATAATGCTTGACTTGGTAATAGCATAAAATGATATTAATAATAGGCTAATAATATCAATAATAGGCCTATTAGGAATTAGAAAATGTTTTATTTTAAATTGCATTTCGTAATAAAATTAATGCTAACCTGATAGTAATTTATCTTTTTGAATATGACAGATGACGAACAGTCAGAAGCTTTTTTTTTTTCTTTTGGTGTATTTTATAGAACATCTCTTATTAGTCCAACTTCGAATGTTTCACACACACACACGCACACGCACGCACGCGCAAACACACTCAAAAAGCAATTTAATTGGTAATTTATTTTTATTTTTTTTAAACTTCGATGCCCACACTCAAGTCGTCTGAACATATGGGCGGAAAAAGATCACTTTGTATTTGCATGCATTTATGGAAACAGTTTTCCCATTACGCTCAGTTCGTGCTCAAGTGTTCTGGACTGAAATGTACAAAAACCACGTAGCTCGCAAGTTACTCGAGCTCCGGGATTTGTTCAAGTGTCCTGCTGCTGGAAATGGCAATAATGCACACAGCAAAGAGATGGCTCAACGGATCACATCAATATTTGTACAGCATGACTAGGAATAATCAAGGTGGGAAGTGTCACCCTCTTTAGTGTCTCTTGAATGTGAAATTGGATCGTGAAGTGGCCTCGGATATTTCCTGTCAGCCAGGCAGACGCTGGATGAATTTGGCACGACGCTCTCTTGAAAATGTCTAATATGATAATGTGCGTAAACTGCGTGCCATTAAAAGTCACTAACATAGCAAACATGCTGCTATTTGACTAAATAACACAGGCTGAAATAGCCTACACCGACGTGAACATTTAGAGAACTGAGCGTGTTGTTGTTTTTGGTTGTTTTTGAGACTTTTATTGTTTATTGTGGCGCAGTGTCCACCCCTCTGGGCCAGGGTAGGGTGAACCAGCTTGGCGGTGTGTTCATCAACGGGAGGCCCCTGCCAAATCACATCCGACACAAGATAGTGGAGATGGCCCACCACGGCATCCGACCGTGCGTAATCTCGCGACAACTGCGAGTTTCTCACGGCTGCGTCTCCAAGATCCTCTGCAGATACCAGGAGACCGGCTCGATCCGTCCGGGCGCCATAGGAGGCAGCAAGCCCAGGGTGAGTGGAATCCATGAACGGCTCTGTGGGTCAATGCAGTGACGATGGGCTGCACGAGCTGCATGACACGCAAAGCTGATGTTGTCATAGCTAATATCCTGATGCAGTGCAATAATAATAATAATAATCATAATAATAATAATAATACCCATCTGCATGACATTCAATTCTCAGTTGATATTCTGATTTGAATAAACGCCCTTAATATTTCATAGCTGATCAAAGAAATCATTTCAACATTTACCATAGAAGATTCATTTATGAAGTCAGTTCTTTGAATATTTTTTCTCTGTGATTTTCAGTCGAAACTGATTTAAGCCCACATTGTTGTGACTGGGAGGCCTATGTGATTTTTAATACAATGGACTTTTTCTGTTTTTATCATATGGGGATGCGTTATTCACTGGTGTTATATTAAGGGTAGCCTAGTTTACGGTGAAGTTCACTACCATTAATTTGTAATCATGGCTATTAGGCTATACGCAAAATATGTATTTTTTAAAGTATTTATTTAGTATGTTTTAAAAGATCGAACTTTCTGTTCTCCTTCAAAAATTCCTCTTGATTAAAATTGTCTGAAATTTCCTCTATCCACCCCCTACCCCCTACCCCCCACCTCAATTTTTCGGCCTGTACATACGCCACTTCACACCTAAAGCAGGTGGCAACTCCTGATGTGGAGAAGCGGATCGAGGAGTACAAGAGAGAAAACCCCGGTATGTTCAGCTGGGAGATCCGGGATAAGCTGCTGAAGGACGGGGTGTGCGACAGAAGCACAGTTCCTTCAGGTGAGGCTTCATCTGGTAAGCTGCACTTTTTTTTTCTTATTACTAGCGAACACTGCAGCATCACTTCTGAACGTCACTTTGAATCCAACATATTTTGAGCCCCTCAGTTACTGATAATCAAATGTTTGAGTGTAGCAGAAGGACGCCAGCTGTTTGACCCAGACAAAAAAAAAATCAACCTGATGGGGAAATGTTCCTTTGGTGCTTGATAGTTTTTTTATTTATTATTGCATTATGTGATTTCTTTTTTAACTCTTTAATCTAGAATTTTATTTTAAGCATTTTTCCCAACGCAGCTGCTTCATGTAAAACTTTTCCTGTGTTTTTTTTATTATTATGGTATCCTTCTCTAAAATGTATGATAGGATTACTATGGTTCTTTTATGGGTTTTAGGGCTAATCACCCATTTACCTTTTTGTTGCCATTAGTGAGCTCCATCAGCCGCGTTTTGAGGGCCCGATTTGGCAAAAAAGATGACGAGGATGACTGTGATAAGAAGGATGAAGATGGAGAAAAGAAAACAAAGCATAGCATCGATGGCATCCTCGGTGATAAATGTAAGTTAACAGCAGAAAGTATATGGCCCTTTTGTATGTCTGAAATAACAAATCTATTATTATTATTATTATTATTATTATTATTATTATTATTATTATTATTATTATTATTATGCAGGCTATAGTAAATTACAGGCTTGTAGGGAGTAATTGTTTTAAACAGACTTCCCACTTTTCGTCCTCTTGGGAAATTGTCCCACATCCGAGCTTCAGCTAAACGCAGAGAATTTATTCCTGCTTTTAACTCAGAGCCAGCAGTTGTTCATTCACTCAATTATTTATGAGAGCCTTGGCAGAAGGTATTTAACTGCAGAAAATTAATTTGTGTAGCGAATTCCTCCTCATTCATTCATTCATTTAACGACCTCTAAACGACAGCTGACAGTTGACCCATTTCACAATCGATGTCAGTTCACTGACATTTCACCACTTGTCAGTTAAAGTGGAAATCAATGTTCATATTATTATTTGCTCTATTGGTGATGCTGTGGGGAGGGAAAAATAAAGCTTTGATGCAGGTATTCACTGTCAATGCTTGTCAATAGTATTTACAAGCTTATAATAAATTAACATGCTAGTGTTTCCTGTTATATAATATTTTTGCAATGTTTTAGATATTTAGACAAATTATATTATCAACTTGCGAAAAATTAAATGGGAAACGTTCAAAACAATTTCATTTAAATTAGGAAAATATGTAATTTTTCTTTTTCAACGTTATTTCATACTTGGACATTTAATAAGAGCAGAAATACTTATTTGACATTTTAAGAAAACCTTCAAGTTTTATTATTCGATATTTTATTTAACTGTGTTTAGAGTTTCACCATTTTCTTGCCCATGGAATAAAAATAGACAGCTTCCAAACGACGTGAAGGTTGGCCCCTTTTTATGATCCAACATGACTGAATGGGGTTTAGATAAGAGTTCATAAAAGCCTCCCTTTTTCCTCAAAAGACACTGCCAATTTTTTTTTCAAACTTGAAGATGAACTTCGCGAGCAAACCCCACCTCCATTGACGCTTTTCTTAAGTGGAGACTCGGAGGTACAAAAGCAAATCCTGGAAAGCAAGGCAGCGAAAAGGAGAGTATGGGTCCGTCCATTCTCATTCAAAAATCGGGTAAAAGAGAGAGAAAAGTTTGGACAAAGGGCAAGGAGAGACATAAAAGGAGATGAATTATTCAGTACGCCCCGCTGGTAGATAGTTTTGTAATTTTATATAATGGCCCGTTGGAGAAGAATCAGTTGATAGCGTGAAAACGGTCTTTTTTCTGTCGCACCACGAATTAATTTTATGAGAAAAATGTCACAATTTTGTTGCAAAAATCTCCTGTGACCATATAGATGGTTTATAAACCCTGCTGGCGGTAAATGGGCAGCTTTTTTTTTTTTTTTTTTTTTTGAGAGAGAGAGAGAGCGAGAGAGAGAACGAGCCTGCTCGTTACGCACCACTTTGCCGCGTAAAACTGAGGAAACGTTTTCTGCGTAATGACATAGTTTGACTTGTAAAGCGTTAACTACATTATCATTGCATTATTATTGACTTTCTGCTGTTAGTATAAAATATCCACCGAATGTTCCTGCTCCTATTTTTTTGTCTTAGCACTGCTTGTGTTTTAAATTGGGACTCAATTACGTTGCTATAAAAAGAGACGCACCCTCTGCGTAATGCAGTTTAGACTACCGGCATCCGGATGGCATCTAATAATGTTAATACTTATTAGAGTAAGCGCTGGAAACGATGGTTGCTGAATAGGTGGCTGTGTTCGTGCCGGGTGTAATAGCTTGCAGGCATGGTAAGAAATGTATTTATCCCCAATCAGCCCCTCACTCTCCGAGTTTGAAGCACAGCCCTTATGTGGAGAGGGGTTTTAAAGCAGATTAAATAGAGCCTTTTATTTCTTTTCACTTTCATCTCAGAGCGGAGCTCACAGTGACTCGCCCAGGGCACAAAATTCATGAGATTTTTTTTTTCGTTTACTTATCCAGATTTTAAGACTTTATTTATTTATCTGTTTGTTTATTAGGGCTGTGTATTTGATTTTCTCAGAGGTTACATCACGGATTTATCCCAGCTCTAATCTAGCTTTACAACACGTGTATTTAAATTGTTTATGTTATTTCAGCAGGCCTATCGCTTTTTTTTTTTAATTTTTATTTTTTCATGGAGTTATTGCAGGAGGATGTAGTGTGAGCTTAACTAACTAAAACTTCAACAGTCACACTTTTTCACGCGGTTGTATTGTTTTTATTCTGATATTTGTCAATGGAAATAATGGAAATACGAGGAGCTCCCAATCCAAGGTGCGCTCTTTAGCAGCAACGGTAGATTGCCAAAGTTTGATGGCGTTTAAATTTTGCGTTACATCTAAGCAGAAATCTTCGGCATCCGTTCGTGTTGCGCTAGAGAAAGCGTCTCAGAAAGTGAAAGTGAACCAGCTGTCTGACGTCCATCTGCCACACTAATACAACTAACCTGACCGTCAGATGAGGTGGAGACAGGCGATGGACACTTCAGCAAATCGCAGGATTACCTGAGGTCCTCAAAGTAATTAAACAGATGCCAGGTGGGATTATTTCCGCGCGTCAGGGAGGGAAAGTGACAGAGCAGCGAGAGGTGAGAGGAAGTCAACAGACCAAGATTCAAGTTACTGGTTAGAATGAGACTGCTGTTGTAAAATGGGATTTGTCGCCTAATACAAAGTATAAGGACCTGAAGAGTAAATTGTGACATAACCTGCTATGCTAAAAAAAAAGTATAAAATAAAAAATAAAAGATTAAAAAAACCTATTTGACAGACCAACTCAATTTTGTCTCTTTTTTGCATTTTTGCCTCAGTGTGAATGGCAGCTAAATTACCCGTGGCCAAAGTCTGTCTGTTTTTTATTTACGTCATACGCCTAAATTAGGCTACCTCCGAAATAGTTTCAGATTTATTTATTTTTTCAGGTGCAACTGTTTCCCTACAGATGGAAAGAAATACAAAAAATCATTTCTGCTGGTGTTATAGCATAGGCTATATGACTCGGCCTATAGTGATGAAAAGAGTAAAAAACTGCCCCCTCCGTGCTCTCCACGCCACAAACACACATGCACGACGCTCGCTGGCGCTAACACACACACACACACACACTTTCGTGCACACACACTCAGTCTCTAAGTGTATGGTAATATAATGTAGCTATATTTCGGGTCTAAAGCCGTGCTGAATGAGAAGGACAGGGGAATGAAGCGAGAGACCACTTCAAACAAATCCATCTGGAACAGTGTGTGAGAGAGATTCAGTGAAAGTATGGGGAAGTTATTTAGCTATTAATAACGTTTTTTCCTCAGGCATTGAGAGTGACTCCATCTGCACTTTCTTGCAGCTATTTGGCTGGGTGGAAATTGAGGGAGACCCAAATGTTGGGCAGAGATAACATACCCATCATAGCCCAGACCCTGCGCTGTGCTTCACTGCATTAAACTCGGATTAACCTCCTCTGTCCCCGCAGCCACTCAAGCCACATTTCACTGGAATTTACATCGGTAGGCCTACATTTCTTATAAAAGGGGCAGGATCTGAAAAGACACGCAATAATAATAATAATAATAATAATAATAATAATAATAATAATAATAATAGACCCATTAACTTTTAAATTAGCAGCAGATTATTAAAATAAACCTGAAGTAGGTCTAGCAAATTAGTCATTGAATGCCCTATTTGAACAAAAGAAACATTTACAAATTCAGATTTTTGAAAGCATGGCCCACCAAACAGTTCTTGCAAAAAAAAAAAAAGTCTGTTCTGTTCAAATTTAATTTCTAGTTGTCTAACAGTAGCCTAGGCTAAACCATCTAAAGTGGATATTTTTAGGACATTTTTATGTTGAAAAGGCATTTTTCTCAAACTAGCCTAAGCTATGTGAGTTTTTACTTGGCTCAAATCTTCAACACCTATGGTGTCCCACCATATCTGAATTGAAAGAAGATTTTCGGTTTTATTTTGAGTGTTGAGTTGAGGTGAGCTTGCACAGGTAGCTAAGCTAGCATATCTGCCTTCTTGTGGCTAAATGTCTCTGAGACTTAGACCACTTTGAAGCCTCTAAAATCTGGTCAATTATAGGTCACTGAAAATAATAGGCTAATAATAATAACACACCCAATAGATAAATGATGACTTGCTAGCTTAAACTGCAGATAGCATAGCTCATTGGTTGCCAGGTAGGCCTTTTGTTCAGCTAAGGCTAGCTTATATCTGCTAGCCTACTTGTTGTAGACTATCTCCGTTAGCCTGGGGGTAGCGGTGTAAGGAGTTCAACTTTAGCATCAAAAATTAGCTAAAATCAGTTTTGTTGACACATTGACACCTCTGGACAGAAGTAAAACTTTGAGCCTATCCTGTACTTTTTCTCCCTCCATCCATTCATTTTGTTCGTTCAGGCCTACTAGGTAACATAGCCTACTGAAAAGACAGTCCAATCTCCACCAAACAGAGGTGCTGACATTTTTTCTTCAGCATAAATAAATTCAAAAAAAATCACACATTTATGAATTCAAAAATGGTTGTAGCCTGTAATTTGCTGTTAATGACATATCACTATATTTTATGGGTATGAGCAACTACCAGTGTAACAAATTAGCCTATTGGTTCCAGCAAGGTAACATGAGCAAACCGTGCAACATAATAACATGAGACCCATTGCTTATGAGTAATGAGTAATGCATCAATTTTAAGGAGTGCAGTTTAAGCTTGTAGGCCTACCATAGAGGCGAGTGGAGAGACATTTCAGTGTCAGGAGCTTTAAGTGTCGGCAGCATTAGGCGAAATAAAAATTGAGTAGGCTTAAATTCATTCTGTGCTGGCATTTGACTTTGATCACATCAAAAATATTCATGGGAGCACAAACACTGGCTCTGCCACCATTATCCAGGCTGACAGTGATACCTCTCAAGGCTGTCTATTAATTAAAGTGGCGCTTACCATGTGGGACGACTCCCTATCTGGGCACAAAAATGGTTTTTCCATCTCTTGTGGGGCTCTTGAAAAGGGGCAATCTTTCCTCTCCAGCTTCTTGTGGGAAATTTAAAAGTGTACAGAGGAAGACATGGGGATTTCTAGCTCATTTATAAAGACGAGTTTATAATCCTTTCCTGCTTAATAACTTAAAAGGATTCAATTTCTCCCCTCATTTATGGGGTTATGATCACACATTGTTAGACGCAGATAGTAGCATTTCAAGGTTAACATTTCCTGCTCGAAAATATCGGAATATAAGCTGTAAACCCATAGGTGCCCTTTGTTTAGCCCGCAATTTCCCTCACAAGTGCTGATAGGCCCATTTTAGATGTTGTTACTATTAATGTGATAACAGCGACCAAGCTGAAGAAGACCAAGTTGATAAGATGCCTCTATGCCACCGAGCATTTTTAAATGATATGATATTTAATTATAGCATATAATTTCACCATCGAGAATTAAATTCAGTAGGCTTACGCAGACTCTGAGGATTGAATATCTGGTTGGGGGTCTCAAACCATACGAGACAAATTAAAGAGGAAGTGTTGCCCTCCAGGTATCCTGTCACAACAGTAGGGTGCTTCAGCGCGTCTCTCATTTCTGTCTGTGTTTTATTCCGCCAATTTTTACTCTGGGGCTCCGGGATCCTGCGCTGTGCCTGCAGGGCTGCAGTCCAAAATAAATAGAAGATCTCAATTTTTCATCGTTCTTTTTCTTTGCTTAACTTTGACTCCATCCCTCCCCTCTCTCTTAAACACACACACACACACACACACACACGCACACATCCTTTTCATATGCGTTACACGTGTCAACAGGTGTTGGTGACAACATTTTGCATCCGTACACGTTAAGTAGGCCGACAGCTGAATTATATTAAACCTCAACTTTTAAAATGTTACAGCTGATTTGTTTTATTTGCTTTTTCTTGGTGTAATCTATCCCAAAGCTAAGGGCTGTTTGAGGTTATCTTACTTCAAAAGTGCCATTTTATAGCCTACAGACTTTAGATCTTAAAAGGTCATTTAATTTCGTTTTGTTGCCTAAACGGTCATTGTGAGTGTGATTTTTATGTGTTTATGTTGAAATTAGGTTGTTATTTTGACCAGTATTTTGACAGTTAGTATTATGGCAAGTGTTGTCCTACTGTAATGTTTTATATATTAGGTTTACGCCATATTTGTTTGTTGTTTTTATGGCAAAATGTAAAAATATTAAATGATATGCAGGTCTACACACATACACTGCAGACTATAGGCATATTTCTATTCCAACGTAAAAAAAATGTTTCAATCAATAGCATTTTTTAAAATTAGCATTAATTGTATCATTAATAATAGTCGTCGCAGTAGCCTACTACTACTATAGGCTAATTTTAGTGATACCAGCTCACTGAACATCGTCTCAAACATTTACATTTCCACTTCAGGCTTTTAATGTATTCCCTAAATTTGCCACCGCTTTGTTAGCAGTGATGTTTAATTAGCTGGAAGAAGATGAATGAGGCTGACAGGAATCAGCTGTCCACAGATTCCCCTGTGAGTCTGACTCGGAAATCATAACCTGACCAGCTTTTCCTCCTCTGAAACCAGCTCGTTGAACTTGTCACATCTAATTAGGGTGTTAAAACGCACCGAGTGCATCGGTGGG
>JAQFJA010000012.1:12439582-12458367 GCA_029874485.1 Naso brachycentron | reverse complement strand
ATGTTTGAAAATATGACTTTAGAATGATTTATACACCGATATGATAATTATATTCTAATTTTACAAATCTTTCTTCAGAAAGAGAGTTCAGAGCCGTGTGCAGGTATGCTAAGAAATGATTAAGAGATGCTCTGGGGGTCTTGGTTTTATTCTTTGAGATTATGTGTCACGGGGAGTAAAAAGCTCCCAGCTGTCGCCATGAAAGCACTTACAGTATAATAATCCTCCAAATCCTGTAATTATGCCAGCATACGCCGTGTACCTGAGCCTCAGCTTTGTGCTCGTCACCTCAAGGATCCCACTGACACAGACACAGACGCACAGCTTGGTGTGCATATATTTCCTACCCAAACGTGTGTTTTGCATAGGGAGAAAATCTTATTTTCAGAACATTTTAGGTATTTTGAATTTCATGGTTACCCCTCTCAGGTAGGCCTATTATAGACAGACAATCTGTCATGTGAATGTAATAGCAAGAGCTCAAATGAGATATTGTTATTGCTTAAAGTTGTCTGATTTATCAGAGACTGTGTTCCAGTTATGAAATATTTTTATTATTTTGCATTTGATCAGTTTTAGTTTATTAAATAAAACTTGACTTATTTGTCCAATATTGCAAATTCAAATGAACACATGCATACACATATTCACATACACACACACATCAATGCACACCTCCCTTAAAGCAGTTTTTAAAAATGAGTAGCGAAGAAAAAAGTCCAAGTAAAGTTGTAAATCTAAGAAATCAGAGCTAGATAAAAATCACTGTGAAGCCAAGCTTGATTTACATTTAAAATCTGAGCTGTGCTCTCAAACTAATTAATATTAATAACAAAAATGGAAATGAGTGCAGTGGCGGCCCAAAGTGAAGAACAAGCTGGGTGCATTCAGTCAGGAGATTCATATATAAGCCCTTTCTCAGGAGAGGTGGGCTCTAAACAGCCGTGACGGCAGGGCATAGACCGCCATACACAGTGACAATTTTTCTAGATAATAGCCTATCACGCAGGATACAATTTAAATTAAAAAATGCAATTTTCACCTTGAAATGAACAAATGATTACAGTTTCTATACAAATTAAGGCATCCAGGCTGTGCCTCAGTACTGTGCCAAGGCCATGAAACCTGACATAATTACCATGAAATACATTTTCAAATATTTGTATTTTGTCCATCGCTTTAAAACATGCCACTCTGCCTTCTGTGGGTTTGTGATCTCACCTTCTGGGGGAAATACATAAAAAAGAGGGAAAATCATCAGAGATGAAAAGCCCTTCAACAGGAGAGATAAAAATGTGGAAAAAAAACAACCTCCCATACACACAGTAAATCAGCGCAGCTCGGCACAGCGGCCCCCGGAGCTATCTCTAAAAGCCAAATTACTGCTCCTTATCTGAGGAATCATATCTACTAGTTATCTGCTCCTGAGATAGACTCCTCTCTCTCTCTTCTGCCTTGTGCTCATCGCTAGAAATGCTATTTATTTGTGATTACAGACACCCTTTGAATAAAAGATGTTTGTGTTGGAGATCCAAAGTTTCGGCACATTCTGAACTCCTCAGATTCTTCAGAGAGGAGAGTATTGAAGGCAGAACACCTTATTTGGGCAGGGCTGCTAGGGGTGGTCTGCTGCAGAGAGAGGGATGAAAGTGTAGCCGATGGGAAATATGAGACAAGACCTCAAACTTCTCTGACGCTTCGTATCACATATGCTTTCGGAGGGGATTCATACTGAGATGAGGTGTCGAATTGACTTTAAATGCAGAACCTTACGTCTGAAACACATGAAGACAGGAAGTTCTGGCATGTATTTTGCAGAAAGCTGCCAAAAGCTGCAAAGTTTGGAGGTCTTTGACTTTCTCTGCTCAGAGATATTAGTGCCCTTAACTGTGAGGAAGAAACTGAACGATCATGTTTATTGCGAATAAATAGACGGTAATATGTGAAGCACTTTTTAAAAAACTTTGAGAGTATTTCAAAATGAAAACAACCAAATTATGTTTAAATGTTGAAGATGATCTTAAATAAACGGGCACAAATTGTAATATTTAAATTCACCTCTTTACTTCTCTATATTCACTTTGGTCATATTCATATTACATATACTGTTTTAATCCATTTTGTTTTTTGAGTGAACTTTTATATGTGCCCTTTTCTTCCTGGTGTGTATGTTTGCAATATGGCACACAGGAATTTCCCCTTGAGATTAATAAAGTATTTATGTGTAAAGTATTTATTAATCTATCTAAAAAATATCTCAGACAGTTATGATTTTGCAGAGGTGTCGGGGTGTGCATCTTCCCCGAAATATAATAATCTCGGCATCATCTACTCTCATGTTTATTCTTAATTCTAAACAGACTAGAAAATGGTTCTTAGTCCAAATATCTTAAACTTTTTTTCACCCCGCAAACACATTCTTGAACTCGCGCTGAGCAAAGTAACTTTTGGAGACTTTTTTATAATGGGTGACTTGTTAAGATGATTCTTTTTAAGGCACCTCCTTTCTCCTCCCATTTCTTACCTCTCTCTCTCTTTCCCTCCATCTGTTGAAGTCCCTCAGCCAGACAGGCGCACATCAGATTTCAATAGTTGACCTCTTAATGCTGAGGTCAGTGCTGCACCGGCAGCGATTTCACACTCAAGATGAAAGGGAAATGAACACTGAGGATGCTGGGGGTGACATGGGGGCTCTGACCACGCCAGCCATTGCCACTCTAACCGCTTCACTGCACCAGGCTGGGATCTGAGAGGAGCCGAGGAGGAGGAGGTGCTAAGATTGAGGCTCACCACCTGTATTACGATGGGCCAACTCACTGACCTAAGACAGACATGTACTGATTGGTTTCCCACAGCGATTCAGCTGGTATCGGCAGGTCTGCAGAGCCGAGCTCCCGTGCGACCGAAACTCCGCCGAGGCTTTCTGTGTCTCTACAAGCTGCTGAACCCTGACAGCTTTTTCTTTCCCGCTCAATAAGCCTCATCTTAAAAGTCTCCTGATGCTTAGCGTCAAACTCCTGGCCTGCCTGCCCAGTTACAAGCGCTCGTTACTGGTGCATTTCTCTTAGGCCATTATTGAATGAACAGTGAGACAAGGCTAGCAGTGAATGGACAGTTTGGTTACACCGCCGTGAGGCTTGAGCTCCTCAGAGTAATGTACCGCTTAAGTACCTGTCAGCTTTATAAAGGAGGGAGTAGACTGTGTAAATGTGTGTGTAAATAGAGTGTCAGATCAGGACCCCAGGGAGCGGAGGTGGGGAGTGTGCATGTGTGTGTGCTTGTGTGTGTATGCTCTTTTGTTCACTGATGCATATGTGAGTGTGCGTGTGTGTGTGTGTGTGTTCGTGTGTGCGAATGTGACTGTCACAAAAATGATCATTTAACCCTCCTCAGCATTCCCCTGGGCTCCATGTTCCCCTTTTCGACTTCATGGCGCTCCAGGCTCTCTCCCCCTCTCTCTCTCTCTCTCTCTCTCTCTCTCTCTCTCTCTCTCTCTCTCACCTCCTCTGTCTGCTCCTCACGGCTGGGCACAGTTGGGGAGCAGCTCCTTATTCATTCATGAGAGAAGCACCGGATAAATAAAAAGGTTCATTACTGTGCTAAAGTGTTACTAATGACATGTACCTGCCACTGAGCACCTCCGAAAATCTAATGTGACACACTAGAATGGAAAATCTATTCTGCCGCACCAAGGCCTCCAATGGTGCTAGCACATACTCTATGGAAATTTCTCTCCGCTTGCCCTCCAATTGTGTCTCTCTAAAACCAATATTTACAATCCCATAGCTATTATGTCCTACTACGCCCTCTGCGCCTGCTGTTGCGACCTCCATATTAGCTGAAAATTGGACTTTGCAAACTTAGCAGGGGAGAAGAGACTCTTCTCATAGATGAGAGGGGGCAGCACCAGGGAACTCAGCGTGAGGCTTGCGGTGTCTCTCAACTCTCTGCTGCCCAAACCCTAAACTGACAACACCCACCACAACCAAACAAAATACAGAAAATATCGTGAGAAGACTAAAAATGACTACGTGCTGTTTTCCTTGAGGTCTGAGTGCTCTTTAACAGCTAAAACGTGCCTCTTAATCACGTACATTCAGCCACTGGCTCATAGGTTATGCATATAAGCACTTAGGCAGTAAGAATGCTTTTGCATTTGTCCGGTTAATAGCCTAATGTAGGACAGATGATGGTTTATCTCCCACTGTCACAACAAATTTTGTCATCGATTCAATATTTTTATTCAATACTGAAATTCCAAATGTTTCATGTAGATGTTTTGCCCCTTAAATCAGATGAATATACTATGTGGTTCCCGATTAAAGTAAAAATAATAGTTGTGTTAATATTCTGTTACAATTTAAATATATTTGTGTTCAATGTTCATTTTTTTATGTTTGTAGCCCATAAACTATAATAATTGATTTAATTTGGACTTTACAAAGTACCTTGCAGGTTTGTTGAGGGTTGCAAAAAAAAAATTTTGCTTTCAGTCTTTGGGGGTTTTTTTAAAACTAATGTATTTATTTTACAATGCAGGTTTCAAAACAGACTAATTTTACTAAAGAGAACAAGATCAAACTGAGACACCCTAAAGTCTTGTATTCTGAGAGACTACACATTATGAACCTCCCAGCACACTAAGCAGGTGAAAAAAGAAAAAAGAAGATGAAAGACCAGGTTCAGTTAACCATGACAATACAGAGATACTTATATACCTTAAAGAATTCTTCCACAGGATGTAAATATTTGTAAATAAGGTCATAACAGGGTCATGCAGGTTAAATGCAATTTTCTGATGCAATGCAAATAAACCATAAAATGTGCATAACAGATGTTAAATGTTCAGTGTGCTTATGAACAATAGGCCAAGAGTCCCACATGTGTCCAAGGTCTTACAGAATTTCCTTCTCCTGAGTCTTTAAAATGATAGCCAGAGCAGCACAGTGGTGCAGTTTTCTTCTTTCCAATCATGTTCATTTGTCTTAAAAAATATGTATGTCCTGAATGCATAATATTTCCCCTCAAGTATTATTTTTTTGTAATTTCTATCACTTCTCATCTAACAATAAATGAAGTGAGGTATGAAATGAAGTGTTAGTGTCAGTCATTTCTGGGATTCTGTTAAAACCAGCTGTGGTCACTGTCATCCTTTCTGAGCTGATATACTTGTTGTACCTTTAAGAGCTCAGTTTCTATTGAATCAGGCTTTGGTCAGTGTCTCAGCAGGGTCTCAAATGACTTTTTGCTTAGCATGTTGGCCCACTGATAAGTTCGTAAGAAGGTAAATGAAACGTTCTTCCTCGTTTTTTACATCCAAGCCCTGCAGACATTCCCCAATCATAATGAATGTTTTTAGACTGATGCAAAATCACTGTTATTGAGAGAAGGATTTTATTTATTTATTTATTTATTTGTTTGTTTTTTAAGATGATTTTAGGCTTTTGTGCCTGTATTAATAGGACTGGACAGTGCTGACACGCAGCAGAGGGCCACAAGGTGGAATAGCATCCGTGGCCGCTGCAGCAAGGACACAGCCTCTGTACCTGAGGCAGTTGCTCTACCGACTGAAAGTCTTGTTATGTAGCTTTATGCTTATATATCTACAGCTATAGAACAAAGTCTTGCAAAATAAGAGATTTCATAAGCAGTTAAAGATGCACATAATCGAAATTCATCACTTCACACAATCCCATTCACACTGTAAAATCGTTTTACAAATAAAGGGATCTCAAAAGATGAAATTGCCTACCTTTGGAGTCTTTTTAACAAAAAAACACTCACTGACCTTTCTGCTGTAAAGTAAAATCACCAGCGAGAATTTTGTCGAGACGTTAATCGGTACATATGTGTAGAGTTAGGGTCAGAATTTTACAATTCCATTTCTACTCACTTGAGCATAGGTGTCAAATCTCTTTCATACGCAAGCAGGGAAAGTGTGTGTCCATGGCTGCATACAGCTGGTCAAAATGAATCTGGCTAGTTGTGCTGACTAGTTATCAGTCAAGAACTGGGACAATGCAAGACCAAACTTCTTCAAACGCACAACTGAGTAAACCACTGCAAAAATCCACCTGTGCTGAGGTACGCTGAAAAAAACATCAATTAAAGGTTTTAGTCCTGGTTGATTTGGCGACACCTGTGGTCAGTGGTGGTAACAGCATATGCAGTTTTTAATCCTACAGGTCACAGAGTTTTGGGACGGTAAAAAAACAAACTTTTGTCATTTTGATAAAGAAGTCAAGCAATTAATGGCTCCTTTCTTATAATTCTCTGAGCAAATACAGTTCTCAACGGGCCTGAAAATTTAAGCCCGTCCCGACCCGCATGAGTTGAAGCCCGAGCACGAGCCTGACCCAACCCATCAGCATAATTTTCATCCCAAACTTGGCCCAACTCGGGTTCCATGAACAGCACCGAGTGCTGTTCACAATGAATACACGCAATACAGTACAGAAAGATGTTTTTATTTAAAATAATAATCATTTTTAAATCACAGAGCCTGAGGCCCAACCTGACCAATTAACATAAATTGTCTTCCCGAACCCATCGAGTACTGTCCGATCTGATCGTGCTCGGAATGAAATTGAGAACTCTATGAGCAAGCATGATCTGAATATATGCTGCTCATGGAATGAGTCTGCAGAAACTGAAGGGAGTTGGTTAACTCGCTGAGACGGAGGCGCGCAGCCTGCCGCCTGTAGCTCTTCATCTGTTCAGTAGTTCGCTGTGACTGCTTCTTCTTGTTCCATCATGTCCTCCAATATTGACTAGTCTGCCATCATAAAAAATAAAGAAATTAACCGTTGTCTTGTTTTGTAGATATATTCTGATTAACAACAGAAGTAAGTGCCAGACACAGACAACACATTGCATTTTCTGTGTCTACTTCATAAAAATGCTAATATATGGGCAGACTTTCGTCAGTGGGCCTTTGGACTCAAACACTTATGTCTTATCTCATCCATTGTTAAATAGCAAACTGACAGACATTAATCTAAAAAAAAAAATCTCGACTTTACTACTTTAAAATAAATTATTCTGAGAATTTTCCTTAATGGCGCATGGACATTTGGTCAAGTTAAGTGTCCAGTGGGGCAGCCAATGGCAGACAGAAACAACTACAGCAATCTAACCCAATTCATTTTCATTGGATGTTTTCAAATTAGAACCACTATGATAAAACTGTGATTTAGCCACATTTAAGATGAACTAGCATCCTGCTAGTGTTGAATCTGAATCTACAGAGGAATCTCAATAATATTGTGTATCAGACATGATCAGTGTATTTCCGTTGGACCTCCTCTAGATGAAAGTTTATCAGATGAAAGTACAAAGTGACACAACAAGAACTTTAACTTGGATTTTATGTAGTTCAGGCCAAAGAGAAAAGGTGCATTTTTTCAAAAAACTAATTCCATTCAGTTAATATAGCAAAGGTTTACAGGTTTTGTGTTTGTGTGTTTGTGACAATGGAATGTGTTGTCGCTTGGCACTTAAAAGCATGTGTCTGTGTTGTTGTGCATACTGACAGAACAGAAAACCAAGGATCATTAGTCCCATAAAAAATCATTGTATAAACATTCAGTGGTGTTGTTATATCATAGTCCTTGTGACAGCCACTGTAATTATCTCCCCTCCCAATGCTTCCTAAGGGTCCTATAACGCAATTTAACCACTCTATCAAGGCAGATCATTATAAGGGGCCTCCTCCTCTAAACATCACACCAACCAGCCAAAGCGGCTTCATCCAGGATTTGACACAGCTGCAAATATTCAAATAAGAAGATTTCATTATGATGTGCCCTCCCTGCATGAAATCTGTGTGTATTGGAGTCGGTATTTGTTTTTCTTTATTTCTGGTTAATTTCCAACACAAGACGCATTTGTCATTTATGTCTTCATATTCTAAAAATCTAAAATTAGGTCTTGATTCAGCATACATTTGGCGCACTGTGTGTCTTTGAAAAGCCAGCTCAGTTCCTTATTCAGCAACCTGCTCTGTCCGTGATTGACTTTTCCCTCAGCAGCCCTCCAGCAGATGAAGGAACAGAGCTTAAACCTGTTACTGTCAGCTTCTCACCTGGATCATAAGAACTCCTGCTCAGAGCATGCAAACCAATATCCTCCTATTCTTTGCTCAGCCGCCCAGGATTCACAGCAATGGCTCCTCACAAAGACCAGGGCAGAGCTCGGTCTGTGTTATCTTATTGAGTTACCTGTAGCTAAGCTCTGAGCGAGCACACACAATGGCAGCCAGTTAATGACAGCGCAGGGCCTAACCCCTTGTCCCCAGCCTTTCCCTGAGCCTCATTTCCGCGCGGCGGCTGCCATTTCACAGCTGTTAGCCACAGACTCTCTTTGTCATGATTAAGGACAAATTAATAGATGCCTCCTGGTAATCAGCTTTCATTAGGGCTGTCAAACCGTCAGTGGCGTTCGCTCAGTGCAGTGGACACGGGATGATCACCTCCCAGTTGAGAGACACTACAGCTGGCTGTGTGTGGCTGTGGTGCAGCCTCTCAGCTGCTGTATTTGTGTGCTTGGTGTGGCTAAAGTGTGGGTAACCAGTGCATTAGCACGCTCCTTCGTGGCACAAGTGCTTGTAGTTGGTGCATTAACAGTGCTCCGTGTGGAGCTGCAAGATGGAGGTCATCGTGGGAATGACATAAAGAGTAGTCTTTCTGCTGGGTGTAATTGGCCCCAGCATGCTGAAAATGGACTGTGAAATGTAAGGGGGGGGTCAAATAATTGATTTTCCCCCGAATGCAGAATCCAGGGCAGGGCTGTTTAGTGAGTAATTTACAAGAGCAGTTCAGCCCAGGCTGACTGGCATATCTGTTGAAAGTTCCCAGGGGCACAGGAAGAGATAACACACACCTGAGACCCCGGAGCAGATGGACAGCAGTCACTGTGCTACTCAGAGGGCAGAGAGGATCCACATCAAACTTCCTTCCACACATCCGCATATGCAGAGGGGATATAAGTGCACATATACGCATGCACACTCACACATACTCAGAGGATGATGGACACAGGCTATTGTATGTAGAAATAGACTCTCACTCTGTCAGTCTCTCCCTCCCTCTCTCTCTCTCTCTCTGTCTCTCTCCCTCTCTCACACACACTCTCTCTCTCTCTCTCTCTAGCTGCAGCATTTCTGGAATTGATGAAATAAACTCATCAGACTTCCAGCAAGTTTGGCATTGTGTGAGAGAGCTGAAGTCATTTCAGTATGTAGATTTCAGACTTAAACCCATAACCGTGTTGCGTGGTGCATGACCACCCCCACCTGCTGGAGAGAGGAGGCTGGGGTGTGCATGATGGGATAGCAATGTCTGTAAGACAGGATATAGCCTGGCCCCTCTGCATGTTTAGTGATTTTTCTCCACCACAGCCTAAAGGAATTAAGACAATAGCCTTATGTCAGATAGCATAATCTAGTAAGAAAAATGGCTTTTTAGTTGCTGCGCCAAAATTGAGCTCAAATACATGTGTAAGCTAATTGAGGAGAACCAGCTGCTTAGCCATCTGCATGGGTAAAATTGGTTTCATCTTCAATTTGGACAATTCCTCGTTAAGTAAAAAGATGAGCGACGATTGTCAAGATCTATGATCTCTGTAATTTGAATTTATGGAAAACACAATGATAAACCATTGTTGCATTATACAAGAGAGTCATTGCTGTCAGAAATGTAGATGAGCCACCTCGAGCTCATATATTGTGCTCATCACAACAAGACATTTGTATGCCACACAGTCAGTGCTCTTCAATTTTCTTAAGCATCTTGGTAAATTGCACCAAACAATTTTCAAGATCAATTCCAGCGTCAAAAACAATGCACACAAATCCCAATCTTCAACCCATATTGTGTTGGAGAGGGCCCCTGTGTTTGCATGAATGTAATTACAGTGGGATTTGATGTTGTGGTGTGCCCAGAATTCTCCAGCTTTAGATCAGGCTCAGGGTACTCCACCCCATTAATACTCCATATGGGGAACCCAGCTGTGATCAGAATTGGAAGAGCGAGAGGGGAAATCGATTTCATTTGCAGGATTATTGATGTAACCGAGATGCCGTTTGTATGAAACATAAAGTCTCATTTCAGAGGTTATGGATAAAACTGGATTGAGGGGCTGGCTGTTTGTTTTATTCAATGAAACATTACAGAAACAGAGAAGTCAATATACACACTGCTGTACAGATCTTGGCCGCATTGCACCACATTAAAGCTTTGGAATGAGTTTTTCATATCTACCTTGCCTATACTGATACAAACTACTGCGCCCATCATACAGAGCAAGTAATAAAATGTGGAGAAATCTCTGCATTAAATGTGAAGAAATAAATGTGCTTTAATAGATGTTTAAATAAGAATGTGAAGAAATTAGCAAAATAAAAGTGATTTACTGCACTACAGGGGATAAAGTGGGAGTGGGGGGGTTCAAAGCAACATATAATGTTGGCAGAGAGAACAGACCTGGCATTCGGTCTCTTTCACCATTTGCCAAACTTCCCCGTCCACCTGTTCCCTACATTTTTTGGAGGCTTTATAAGTCAGCCTGATGTGTTGGCGAGGTGATCGGCCATACATGAAAAACAGTATCAAACTTTCCCAGGGTTCGGATGGCCCAACAGCTGGATCTTTCAATCCCTCTTTCCCACTATTCCTCCCTCTTTTTCTTCCTTCTCTGTGCCCAGTGCGAGACCATTATAGTTCCCACACATATAACAACAGCATTTGGAGCGTGGGTAAACCAGATGGGAACTTTATTTTCCAAGTTCACAGATTCCACTGGTAACAGTGAGGTTAAGATGAGTTAAAGTCTTGTATCAACACTTTTCTTTGACAGAGAGTTGTTTTGACAGAAGGGAGAGGAAGACTCAAGAATGACAGCATTCAAAACATGTAAAAAAAACCTTAAATCACTTGTATGTCAATAAAAAAGTGCTAATAAGTTTCAGTAGAGACATTACGCCGTGTTCCTTATATCTTCAATTACACTTTAAAGACTAAGACTTAAACACAATTTGTATAAAAACTGTTATAATAGAGCCATATGCAGTGTCTGTGAGACATTGTGCAGTTCACATACAGTTCTTCCATCAAAGATACTTTTGACAAATGCTCCTGGTCATCATATTGGAGGATAAAGGCTTTTTCAGACAGTCTTCCTCCCCGACTTACTGTCCTCGCTCACAACAGATGTTCCGGGTGTTCTGGTGTCAGTGATGGGCAGTGTAAAAGCAGGCTTTACACATGTCACCATATCGTTGCAATCAGAGAAGGAAGTTATGTCAACGGGGCCAGCTGGCTCTAATATGTGTTGCAGCGTTGGAGAGCAGAGTTGGAGCCAAAACTAAAATTTGGCAGAGTTGCACACTTGTATTTTTAAGGTCTGATTTTGGAGCACAGACACACAATAAGATCTCCAGAGTTTCACACGTTCTCATAAGTACGTCATTAATTCAACACTGGGCACACGAAGATGCACATGGTCTCCCCATTAATCCTCCCTTTGCATTTTTGTTTACAGTGACAATAATTATGTGCTTAACAGACGAGAAATTGGCTTTTTGCAGATGATAAAGGAAATTGCAGAATTCCATCACAGAGCATTTGTATTTTGACAGGGAGAAAGCTGAGCCAAGTGAAAAAAGAGAGCACGCCATTTGTGAGCGGCATGTCTGCGAGGGGCCAGTGTTTTGATATGTGCCTGTGTGGAGTGAGAAGGAAAAGAGGGCCCCTGTCTGGGAGAAAGAGCTGAAGCTCTGTTATGGAGCTTAGGTCTCCATCTATCCTAATAAAAAACACTTAAGCCAAACAGCCCCCCTCCTTTGCTCTCCCTGTGTCTGATCCTGGGAGCTACCTGCAGGCCCTCCACAGAGCGCATTTAATAATGGCCTCCACCCCGAGCGATGGGCAGTCCGTACAGCTCCTGGCTTGAGGCAGCAGCACAGCATTATGGGAAGGCTGATCCTTGAAGGGTGTGGTTACAGTTACTGACAGTGTCGGTTTTACAAATCTAAAAACTCTGCAGTGTTTTCAATAATGATATATTTGGCCTTTTCCCAATCTACTGAATTCAGCCACAGCCAAACTGACACGTTTATGTTTATTTTTCCCCTCTTCACTCTTTTTCACCCAGGCTTTCCAAGACGCCGTTCTTTGATGGTGTTTATGGAAGCAGTTTGAAGTGGTTTTCCTTGCCACCGTAATCCCTGTTTTCTGTTCCACACAGACCCCGGTGTGAATGAGCGGGAACGTAATGAAAGACTTGTGCTTTCGACGGTGTTAAACCAGAATAAAAAGTGGCATTTTTTATTTGTTTTGCTTCGTGTTTGATTCTTGGTAATGCAGACAATCAACAGGGTAGAGGAGTTAAGTGCATTATAAATTACTGAGAGGGAGCCACCTCGCTCTTGGAGCTCATCCTGATGCTGCTGCTGCCACTTTGGGTTATGTGAGGAGTAAAGTACTTTAGCAGAGACCGTGGAGCTGCTCCACAGCACTCCTTTGCATATCAAATAAACAGCAGGGCATGATGGCGGTGCCAACCCAGACAGCTACGTTATATGTTATATGCACATGTCTATAAAGGTGCCATTGAAGTCTGCTGAATATCTGCTATGATACAGATCACAGTGACAGTGTCTGAGGTTGAAGTGGTTTGTATGTGGTGTGTATAAACTCCCGAGGAGATGTTTCCAATGGTTAGTTTTACCTTCAGGATGTGACACTTTGGATTTCGAGCATCACAGGTGAATATGGTAATTAAAATTAACCCACTCACAGATGAATATAATTAGGAATTTTACACAAGAGGGATTTCACATTAAGATGAACACTGCACCTGATCACTCACACCAGTTTCATGTTTTTAAATTGCATTGTGTTGATAAAAAGATGTATTTGAATCATGCATGCGTTCGTTTACAGTGAAAAAAAAAGAAAAGAAAAATACTGTTGGGATTTTTGTGCTGAAAGCTCATGTTTAAAGTCGCCCATCCTCTGTGCTCGATCTGTGAGGTGAAGATCCATGACTCTTATTTTCATAACAAAGCGTTCCAGGGTCCAGCAAACAAACTGTTGTATGGATGTACTATTGATTTCACATTCACACGTCCAGACTTAAAGGGACTATGGGATTGCCCATGAATCCCAAATCTGTGTGCTACTCACAGTCTGTCAAGTTGACATCCACTCTCTTCTGTAAACTGGCAAGATTATTCACTCAACAGGATCTCTCTCCCTTTCATCCTGCGAACTACAGGCCAATCCGGCCGCTGACAGCCAAGTGATAGCATACAGATGGAAATGAAGGCGAGCGGGGGAATGGTGCTGTTTGTCAAACACTGGAGAGAGCTTGTGGGTTCAGGGAGTAGACTGCTGTGCCAAACTGGGTCCTCTTGACTCTGACTTCACTTACTGTGAGGTTTCAGCACCCGAAATCTTTTGTTTAACACAGTTATCATGTGTGTTGTATGCAAGCTGAACTCATGAGCTGATTACCGCAAGATACATCTGTTTAAGAGCTGTCAAAGTGACAGAAGAAAGCTGACTTTTTACCACGCGCTTGTTTAAAAGACTGCGCAACACTCTTAACACTTCCATTTGCCACCATTAAACGCATACATATGTGAAACACTTCACGATAAGAAACGATAGAGCATCATGTCAGGATGCCAGTGGTTTTTGGCCAAAAGTGCCTGCTGATGTATGCGCAAGAATTTCTTTCTCCCCCTCGGACGCCCTCCATCAGCTCTACTATGAACAACACACTTTGAGCCAAAGAGGAGCGCAAGTGCAGCAGGATCTCTGCTGAGGAGGTGTCCTTTTATGTCAGATATTTGTGGAAGTAAATTACGCACAGTTACTCCGTTGATAACAATCATACAACAACTAAACTGGACTCAGAAACTGATATGAGCAATATGTGCAGTGGAATGTATTTCCTTCTCATTGGGCAGCAGGTAATATGCACTCATCCCTGTAGTCCACCAGGCAATACAAAGAATGCATTCTGCCCGTTCAATCAGAACGTTGGCTTTTGCTTGAAGATGGTCATTGTCCTCTCTGGATCACAATTCACAGTCACTGGAATGAAACCAATTTGAGCTCCTTTCAAGATAATGCAAATAAATATCAGCCCTGATTTACCCTTTTTTTTTTTTTTTTTTATTACTTTCCTCTCTTGGCTCCCTTATCAGCACACAGAGCATTTCTCTCTTTCTTAAGGGTCGAATGAAAGGTCTCTCTTTTCTTGAGAATCAAGGCAGAGGAGAAGCCTGGTCCAGGACTGATTCATGTCGCACACACTGGTGGGATGTTATGCATGGATAATTGATTGTCGAAGCAGCATGGCCACTGTTGGATCTTGATGGTGCTGCCGAAATGTCACCTTACTGATGTTACAGCGGCGCCGATATTAAAAAGGCTGGTCTCAAAGGCTTCCATCCGAGCACACTCCTCTCCCACTGTGTCTGGGAGAGACAGCACTGTTTGTCAGGCTTCTATTTCAGAGAGACAGATCGTGCATTCGCAACCTTATCTGCACAGGACAGTGCACCCACTTCCAGAAGTGCATTGAACATTTCCAATCATAGGGATATATCACTATCTGCTTTTAAAGTGTAAATCAAAAGTGTGGGAATGGTGAGGGGAAAAAAAACAGACATAATTGAGATTGCATAGGATTTATTTATAGATGGTTTGTCTCCTCCAAAACCCTGAAAAATTACACTCCAAGCTGCAAATACCCCCTTCAACAACAATAAAGAAGCCATCATTTTCGTGGGAATGTTTTTTTTTTATAGCAATTTGAAGAAGTTTTAAAGGAAAATTGTTTGGAAACGTTTCAGACATTGAGTCAGATAATGCAGTATGCATTTATATAAAAAGTAGGAGATTAAGTGAGTAGAATCCGGTTAATTTCAGAGTTAGGATAGAGTACGGAAAGCAGAGCAGGGACTGGTAAACTGTGCTAATCTATAAAGGCTTATGCAGGTAAAAATAGACTACACCTGCATGCCTTTTTGCCTCCATAATACTTTGCAGAAGGAGACTATTGAGCATCCATTTCCATTACCAAGCAATGGAAAAAGGATATTTTACCATCAGTTTTCCGTGTTGCCTCGGTGCGTTGTTCAAAGAATGAAGCGTACTGCTGCCGTCTATCCGACGGCCTAAACGGGAGAAAAACCTGAGCAGAATCAAAATGTTTTGCTAAATTTGTTGCACTAGGAATTATGCTGAGCTGTAAATATATAAAGTAATACCATGTAGGAATAAAACTGCTATAATCAAGGTTTGATAAACAAGTCTCCATCAGCACTACACATGATTCAAATGTATTTTGTGGGAAGTTTCCTGTTTGAAAAATAAAAATCAACTATAATATTCTGGGTTTTTTTGTTTTTTTGTTTTTATAAATTCCTGAGCAATTGTAGTTTAAATTTTCGAAATAATATCACAATATTTTTTATTAAGTACTGGATTCCCATCTTGCATCTGCTCTTTAAGGGTTTGCCCTCCATTGTTGTCTCTCAGACATACTGAAACCATTCAGAACTCAGGGCTTCCCCCATAATCAAGTGTGAATGAACATGTAAACTTAGCCAAGTATTAACAGAACTTGGCCTTTCTTCTACACACAGCAGTTCATGCTGCTGTGTGAATCCTGGTTGGCGTGACAGAGGTAAAAGGCAAACAGCTTGAGGAGTGAAGAGGACCCAAAACAGACAGGCGGGAACAGACCATACTGTTTGGCAGAGGGCTGCGGCTGAAAAGGGAGAAAGGAGCATTAATAGCCACCATATGTCTGCATATTCTGGGGGTCTCCGGCGTAAATTTCATTACCCAACGCACAAAATGGACCATCTAAAAGACGTGTGTAACGTGGCCTGAGACAGCTACCGTGTGAAAAGCGGCCCGTTATTTGTGAGAGCCATGGCCTGATCTGTCACGCTGAGGTTTTTAAGGAAAAACGAGGGTAGCAGCTGCTTGGTTCACCTGTCCTGTCCTGTACACGGCTCTCCATCAAACCAGAGGCTACTGTCCTCACAGGCCTGCACCCACAGACGTGCTCCTCCACAGTAATCTCAGATGTAACACTCCTATCTAATGTGACAACATTTACAAGACCACAGCCTCTGTTTATCAGACTTGTACAATTATATGGTGCTCCATTTGTGTAAGCACACTGGTTAAAGTGGGAGAGATATCCATAAACATACTGAGGGCATTATCCTGCATATCAAACCATGTTTTTCCACTGGACAGCGAGTGGGATAAATCAGCATTCAAAGACTCTGTTGTACCCTTGTATTGGACCATCAGGTTGCTGTGTAGGCTAAACTATATGAACACGGGTTTACTGATAGCAATTTTCAAGCGCCTAGTTAGAGTTGGAACTTTTTTGTCTGAGCTAGCTGTGGGAAAGTCTTTAGCAGGAAAATATGCACGGCGTACAGAGTATGCGATTGAATTAAATTTAACTGTTTGCACATATGTTCCCTTGTTTAAGGGGGAAAGTTACTACAGCAATGCTTAAGCCACGGATTATCTGTCTGCGTCCTCTGCCTCTTTAGCATCAACACAAATTCACCCACTCAGAGTCTATCACACATCCACAGAGCTCCCTGAGAGAGAGCGGACCTTAGGGAAGCCCAAGCAGGGGGGGACCTCGACAGAGACGAGAGGAGCTGAGCTGGGTTGTGGTTGAGCCCATGGGCATGGCCCTCTCGCTCTCTGGCAACCACTTTGTTAGGCACACAACACTAATCCTCCTTGTGTCTTTATTGCCCTCTGTGTAGAGGAGCAGGCCGGGGCTGGGGCTGGGGGGGAAGCACCGCTGCAGGGCCACTATCACCAGCATTCCTGTTTGAAGATAGGCCACACTGTACAGCATTAAGGCATCTAATAGTGGCAAGCTGAGAGCAAAACAGGCTAATACTCACTGAGACAGAGAGGGAGAATAAAGAAAAAAAGGGGAGTCACTTTTGCCCCCTCATAAAATAACACGGATGGGGCCAAAATTCGAGGAGAGGCAGATTACCGCAACCAGAAAAATGACTGTGAGGCAATTCTGGTTCATGTTGTTACACATACTCAATAATCTAAGCAACACATTAACGTGCTGCCTTGATTTGCAAGTCTGCATCTGTAGTCAGGAACAATTTGTCATGCGTTGAATTTTAGGAATCTCATTCTGGATAATTCTAAAGCATTTAATACAAATTGTTTAATGGATGTTGAGAGACACGTGCAAACGTTATCTTTGTTCAGTTTATCTGTTTAATTAGCACTAAACTATACATTAAAACAACTTTTGACACTTTAATAAAAAGGACTTCCTTTGCTGCAGCCTTACAAAGTCAACTATGGTCATGTGTTACTTCCTTTTTGTTATTTTTCATAGATTATTGTTGGAAATATTCTCACACAGTTGGCCTCACTTTTGAACTGTCCTGCCCGAAGTTGAACTCACTCAACTGGCGCCATCTTGTGTCTGTCTTGTGCCGCTGACTGTCGACACAGGTGCATAAAATCCAATGTCACCTTTTCCCCAAGATCTCCTCACTATCCCCCAGCTGTCACCTGAGCGCTTGGCAGCATAGGGTAATGGCATCAAGATGCAATCAAGATTATATGCTTGTCACTCATTCCATGCACTCACTGGCTTACAATGTGTGTAACAGACACAAGATAAAGCCTGTGCACAGATGGGGAGATAAAATGCTTCTAAATATTCATCAGTTTTCTGACTGCAGCAATGCTAGGCATGAATGCTGCCATTAGATCACTGGGAAGAGGAAGTGGTTAGCAAAGGTTTGGAGCCAAATGAGTTGAAATGTAGAAGCGCAAAGAATAAATAAAGAAAAACATCTGAAATTTTTAATCTCTCCCTGTAGAAGCAAATTTCCTGTAACCACATTGAATTTTGTGGCACTCTTCCTTACTGGGGATCTGAAACAGGGTTTGCAGTGGTATATCTCCACTGAACAGAGGCTCTGCTTCTAAGCAACATCCATATTAGCAGTCTATTTCCATGTTTACACCTCTCCATATTCTTTGCAATAGTAACAGGATTACTTTGTGACAAATGGTAATTTGTGGAATTCCCTCATTTCAGTTTGAGGATTTTCTTTTTTCCTCTGTCCCCGTCTTATATATTTTTAAAAAGTTTCTGTATTCTTGTCTCCCCAGAGGTTTGATTCCAGAAGCCCTTCAGGTTTTGGAGCAGACCTCTGTGAAGGGCCAGATAAAGCAGAGCACGGCCTGGTGATGCAGGCGTGAGGGAGTACTGAAGAAATAATAACATGCAAAGAAATTCACTGACGAGCATCGTTTTACTAAACAGCAAAATCTCACATATCCCATAGAAGAACATATAAACTACTTTACTGCATGCGTATATTCTGAATGATCATTTTCATACTTATGGACAATTCAGGTTTGCATATTTTGTACAAACCATGCAGACTTTTATAGCCAAACAAAATATGTATGTCTATATGTAACATATAATATCAAAAATAATATTTTCTTTAACATTACAAATCACACACTTTAAAGGTCTTATTGATAACTTGAATCACCACAGAGAATTTTGTTCACTGATGACACGAAGAAACCAGGTGGTACCAGCGTCTTCATACTATTGGCTCTCAAACCTTTGGCCATCTTAGACTGGTGAACAAAACAATCATTTAGGATGCAACAGAATTTGTAAAATAATTCATTCACAATCACAATATTTTTTTTGGGAGGGGGGGGCAATAT
>JAQFJA010000012.1:12420944-12432493 GCA_029874485.1 Naso brachycentron | reverse complement strand
CCATCATTTATATTTCATATGCCGTATTATGTTGCACTTATCTTTTAAAACTATATTTTGGACACAAGAAAAGTTTTAAAATATTCTCTCTAATTCTCTACCCCTCTATGCCACAGGAGTAGCATAGAGGATTATCTGCTCAGAAAATACAGTTTGATATTATAAATGTCGATATTTTAAACCTGTTCACCAAAGATTATTTTTAGTTAAAATCTTATTATCGCTACTGTTCTGTTTAATAATTGTGTGGCTGTCTTGGAAGCATTAGTGGTGATTTTTTTTTTGTTGTGTTTAGGCCACTTTGTTTCAGTGATTCTATCATAGTCGGCACATACACTGTGTAATCATATAGCCTGCAAATGAGTCACTGTGCACCTGGTTTTCTTGCTCTTTTGCAGTCTCCTGCTGTGAAAGAGGTGCTGAAGGATCAAGATGGCAGGAAAGGCCTGATTGCAGCCATCTGTGCAGGTACAGTTTGTGAAAACCGACCAAAGTCATAATTATGTCGAGCTATCCTCTAATATCAATGCCTTTCTATGGGTTAAAGTTTAAAAATGACATGACCTCAAATCTGGCCATTATATTGCTGCTTTTAATCAAACCGTTGGAAATGACCCAACCTACACAGTACACTTTGTTCTGGTGGTTGCTGTCAAAAATAGCATCTTTATAAGTAATTGATCAGGAAATGTACTCATTTATTGTCCATATCCAAACAAACCCCGTTGACAGTTTAACAAACCGTGCTCTTTACCAACATGTGGCCTGTAACCATTTTTAACTTGATATAACAGAAGATATGACACTGTGTGGTTTTAAACATACCAAGCAAATGTTAAATGAAATGAAAGATGCTAATGAAAGATCTTGGACAGAAAAAAGGTGTTTTTTCGTATGCACATGGCAGTGGATTCAGTAGATTTCTGACATTACAGTAACTGGATGTGCCCTTGAAAGAGTTTACTACACACCTTAACCACATTTTGAAAAAATAGACACTGTTAAGAAACGACATGCTTCATTAATTTATGGTCATGTGTGACCTCTTTTTTGGCATTTGAAATGAAAGGGTGAGGGTTTGATTAATAACTTTCCCTGAGTGAACAAGGAAGCACTGACATTTTATTTGACAGCCTCTGTGTGCTGAGAAAGGACACTGAAAGGACATTCTGAATAGGGACGGGGACCAATGCGGCAAAGTGGATTGAAGGGTGTCCTAGAAAATTACAGAAATCCTCACAGGAATATACAGTTTAATGCAAGAGGGCCAGATGTGAGACTCATTATTCTGCCCTAACATGGAAATGATTATCTTCACATGTGAAAGGGCCCAATGAAAAAGGACTTAATTGAAAACCTGAAAAAAATGAGGGTTAAAAAAAACCCCCAGCAGGATAAGTTTCTAATTTTCTGTTTCGCTTTTTGAGGTTATATTCTTTGCCTGCATGAAAGGTCAGGCCCAAAAAAAATAGACATATTCATCAAATGCTAAAAAGATGGTTGTCATCACCCGCGCTGTCTGGGCACAGTTCTCAGAAGGTTTCTGTTTCTCCCAGACTGGCGTCCTCTGGGTGGGGACTAGCTGTAACAGGAGCAGCTTGGCTGTAGCTGCCAGTCTGCTGCTCTGCTTGGGGGGAAATGTAATCTTTAGACTGCATGGGAAGGCAGCCAAGGAGCATAATCAATAACTTTCTATTTATTAACAGTTTTTGGATGAGCTCACTGCAGTGCTAGGACATTGCCAAAGTTAATGCAGCAGCAATGTCTTTAGCCTCTCCTTTTTTCTCTCTTTTTAATGTGGTGCAGAGTCTTTGGAGAGAGACTGAAACTGTATACTGTGTGTGTATATTATTAGAAACAATTGTACACTTTCAGGACACCTTTAGGACATAGCTTTGTCATCAAAATATTTTGTACCTATACTCTCCATTTAATGTACTTACTGTAATCTGTGATGTTAATTTCAGATTTTTTTAAAGAACATTTTGATTTGTGTTGAGCTTCAGGGAAGTGATTCAACCTTATTTCTGCCGTTTTTACCTTTTACTCTTTTTATTTAATTTCATTTTTTACCATTTTAAAACAGCAGAATAATGAAGTCTGGACTGACATTAGTAACAGAACCTATTTTTAAACGTCAACTGAAAACAGGAAGCTGTTATGTGAGCTTTAAACAGCTTTGCCCCTGTGCAGGTCCCACTGCTCTTCTGGCACATGGCATCGGATACGGCAGCACAGTCACTACACATCCTGCCATGAAGGAGAAGATGATGGCTGGAGGTAAAAAAATAATAAAATAAAACAAAATAAAGGGGGAAAATTATTGAAATGTGCAGCTAGTTGCTTCAACATTTGCAGCTCAAACTCTGAACAGGAGAAATTGTAATTACTTGCAAAGGGCAGCAGATGGTGCTGCACTAGCTCTTTCTTGCCTATAGAAAATCATGTCACCATGCAGTAGAGGAGAGAGCACCACTCAAGTGAAAGTGGATGCAGGAATTTGACAGAACATACAAGAACTGGGTCATTTGAATTGGTGATACAAAATTTGTGTGCAAGCCCTTATGGCACAGTGTGATGTCTCACATGTGGGTTTCAGTCTGCAGCTTAAGCTCTCGTATTATGATTATCCTTATGGTATTGCTCTTTGTCTTTTTTTAGACCACTATAAATATTCAGAGGCTCGAGTACAGAAGGATGGACATTACATCACCAGCCGTGGGCCAGGAACCAGCTTTGAATTTGCCCTGACGATTGTAGAGGAACTTATGGGGGCTGATGTTGCAGCTCAAGTCAAAGCTCCTCTCATTATGAAAGACTGACTGTAGCCGTGTTCACTTAGATATAAGCAGCACTTCCCGCTTTGTAGGCTAGGCCCGGCACCACTGAAACGGCTTACCCAATGTTGCTGGCATTCAGAGTCAGTCACCAGTGACTGATCACTCTCCCTCTGGGTCACAAGGATGTTTCTGTTCAGACAAGTTGTTGTTTTCTTTTGTCTTTCTAAGCTGACGATGAAAGACACCCTCCTGTTATTTAACACTGAAATACATGGATAATGACTGCACAGGCTTTCCAAATGAGATGAAATTTCATGCGCATTACTTTGACTGCTTTCATTGTTCCGCTTATTAAAATCTGAATGTTAAGAAAACTCTCTGTCGTATTCTGTGGGTTTAATATTACTAGAGGTCACTGTGACTTGTTTTCACATGCTTGCAGTGGTTGTTGACACCTAAATATAGGCTGCGTAATGTATTGTGAGCTCTGCTTAGAACGCGGGAAGCAGAATCCAAATAGATTGGCACGCGGGCTGACCAATGAGAAGCCTCGGCCTGGCTGCAGTTGTATCCTAACTGACGAATGGCAGGCCGCCCGCAGCCAGCAGGGCGGGGCTCTGAGGCAGCGCGTGGTAGTTGTGTCAGCAACAAAATCCTGAGGGTCCTCACAGCCGAAAAGGGAAAGGAGGATTCCGCCGAAGGTAAGAGGTTTTTGGCCGTCTTCTGTGATTAAGTGTAGTGTTATCTACGATTTTATAAACAAAAATGAACTGCCGACATTAGTTTAATAGCGCTTTGATACATTCATGCCCGCTTTTTTATATTGACAAAGCAGTTTGCGCAGCGTTAATCACGGTAACTAGCCAATAACGGTAACGTTATGGAAATTAACGGACATTGTAACGTTACAGTTACGACAGCAACACGGACAAGTGTTAGTTCATTAAAAGAGCTGGTGTGTGTAAGTAGGACTCATCTGGCTGGCCGTCAGTTTCTTGCTAGGTGGGCTGAGTGGTGAGATTCAAGTTCGCTGCATTCATGGCATTAACGCTCACGGGCTGATAGCAGCTTCTGAAATTGGCCAGGCAGAGTAACGTTAGCCTGAGGCAACATTCGCTACATGTTCGCAATCCAAAGATCCGCTCGGACTGAACGCACGCGAATTCAGAGGAGTGAAAGCAGAGGAACGTCGTATCGTAACACTGAGAGATCGTTCTGCAGATGTGACCCGACATGGACGTCAGTTCCAGAAGCTCTCCATCCTCAGCAGCAGCCGCAGTCACACTGTGCTGCATACACTGACGGTAGCTAATAAGAGTGCGGCAGAGGCCAGGTTAATGCCTCAATCAGTACAAGGCGTCACCGTGACAACAGAAATAAGCGCTGTCAAGCACGTGCAACTAACAATATAAAAAAACCTCGAAAATATGTTTTCGCACATAACCTTGCGTTAAAAAAATCTCCACCCTGGAAGTGTCATAGTCTCGAGGATAAGGGCACGTAAGCGAAGCTGTCACGATTTGAAAGTCTTGTAATCATAAGACACGGACATCCGAAGCAGTTAAGCAGTGCCTCACCATAGAGATATGTTCACTGACACGTGGCCTGTCAAGATGAAGCTCTCATTTTCATTTTAGCACTTAAGACAGGAAGGACCAGGGTGTTACATTCACTCCCTTCAGACAGGAAATTCAACGAAAGTTCCTCTCTGGTACGCCGCCTTTTGAACTGCTGAGAAACCACCTCTTAGTCATTCTCAGCAGAGCTTGCAGAACCACAGCAAGTCACAAGTCATTCAGACTGGAGGAAAACTCAAGTGTTTTTTTTTTCATTCTTCATTGTACAACCAAACAAAAAACGTGAGCCAAAAAGAATGTGAGGCTCTGCTGCCATCACAGTGCATCAAGAGAGCAGTGTTTACGGTTAAAATCACATTACATCAAAATCCAAATCAAACTCATGAGTGTGTGTCTGTGCATGACTTTTACCTGTGGGTACACTGCGAATCGGCTCAGGCTAGTTGTTTGCCCTATGACAGTCTTCAGCATTTTAGATGGGGCTATGCCTGTCATGTTGAGGCAACATCACATTGTGTGCCTGAGCTAATATGTTTCATTTCTATGTTTGAAAATGATGACCTAATCTTTGCCACTCCCTGAAAGACAATCATTATGCTTAAATAGTGTCTTGCAGACAGCTGTACACGCTCTCATTAATGCTATGTTTTGCAGTCGGATATTTCTGGAATGTTAACATTTTGCGCTGTTGCACATAGCATGTTAGAATTATTCTGCTTGAGCAGCTGTACAGTAAAGCGCTGGAGGCTTTTGACTCCCTATTTCTGGATGGGGCAGAGGAGGGAGGGGTGGGGGAAGGGGGAGGCTGAAGTCACTGTGACTGAGTCATTGGTTTAGCTAATGATGCAATTAGAGTGCTGCACTTTGCATCTCCTGATTAGATCCCCTACTTGCCTTGGCCTGCAGACAATAAAGACAGAATTTACGTGCCTGGTTTGCTTTGGTGGATACATTTTAAAAGATAATTGGAGGCAATTGGGTTATCGTCAAACGTCAGATTTTTATGTGTCATCAGCATAAAATGAATGCTTGTCGATCTCAGACACTTAGTGGAATCTAAATTATGTCTTTATGACTTTTCATTTGGAACCACTACAAGCCAGTGACTCCAGTATCACACCATCAAGTCAATAAATAACTCAGTAGTGTAAATATGTCTAATTTTTATTTTTTTTAACCCAACTTAACTACTCTTGGACACTTTTTTTGCCAGAGATGTGATTTGTAAAAATGGTTCTGGTATCTACAAATGCAAAGTAAAGATGTAATTTGTGTTAGGGTATTTTTTGAAGAGAATGTGATGAGTAAATGCATATATTTACACTAGACCTCTAACTAGAACATTTAAAATATAAAGGTCAATGAGAAACACTAAACTCGGCTGTCAGGAGCTACACTTATGACTTATCACTGTTAGTACGACCTTGATTTTTGGATGTACCAAAATTTCACACACAGTGTAAAATGTAAATGAAATCAATTGTCTACACAGTTTAAAAAAATGTAGACAGTTGTCTTAAGACTTGTACAATCATGTGTTTTTTGCTCATGTGTTTCACAAAGTGGTGAACCTCACCTCATCCTTGCCTATAAGCGACTAAGCCTCTCGAGGATGTACCTTTAATGCCCAATCATGCCATCACCTGTTACCAAATAACCTGTTAGGGTTGGGGTCCTGTGGAGTGTCCCAGCAGGTGCATTCCTAGTGTTTGCTAGTAGTGCATACACTGTCCAGCAGGGTGAAAATAGTAGCCAGCTGGGGACCATGTGTGCATATGTGTGTGTGCGTATGTTTGTGCGTATTCTTTCTGTGCGTGTGTGTGTGTTTGTGTGTATGTGGTGGTGGTGGTGGTGGGGGTACTTGCTCACAATATAATCTTATCTATCGATCTATCTAAAAAAATATCTATCAATGTGTCTAGATGAGTGGAGGGAGCCTTAAATTTAAAAAAAAAGAAGAAGATAGTTTTATACTTTATTTAGCTAGATTTTAAGGTAAAAGTCCTTTTTTAAAAATCTTTTTTGTTTAAACTGACCAACAGGTTTCTTAAGGAAGGAAGACAGATTCCTTTGAGTTGGGCTTATCTTTTTCTGTCTTGGTTTCTCTATAAAATGTAAAAATAATGAAGATGTTATTACATGAAGTGAAAGTGATAAAGCAGCCGACCTTATCAACACATTCAACACTACATCAACATTTGATTGTGACTGACACTGTTATTGTCATTACCACACTATAACCAGCGGGAAAGAAGAATCTACTTCACACTTGATTAGATTAAAAGCCGGAGGGTTTTGACTTCTAAATGGGTGATATGAACATGTCTGTTAAAATTATAGAAGACATGACAATCCTACTTACATACTGTAAGCTTTTTTTTTTTTTTTTTTTTAAACGTGATCACCCGTTAAGATTGATTTTCTGGTTATCGCAATTCTGCGCCCGCTCAGCATCTTGTACAACAATGGCTTACCTGGAGCTAACAGTGCAGGTGGGGCTCCATTTCAAATCTTAACAGTCCAAAACAATTATGAGAAGTTGTTTCAACACATCTCAATAATTGAACAGCTTTTCTTTTTCTCTCCCTCTTACATATCCGGTTGCATTAGCAGTATCTGACTGGCCAGATATATTGACATGCAGTGTCTGAAAGCATGTCACATGAAGCTCTACCATTTATCGCAGTTCAAGCAGACTTTTGCAATATGTTTATCAGGCATGTTAACATTACAATGAAGCTAAATTTTTGATCAATTTTTTCTGTGCTCTCAGTTTGGATTTGAGTGGGTATATTTGCTCAAAAGATGCATTGTGCTTTGTCTCCTTGTGGCGAAAATAGAAGCACTCCATTCTAGTTTAATAAATCTCAATAATACATCAATAATAATTCATAGCATGAGGTATAGGCGTGGTCTGGATCGACTTGCCGTTCTATCGGGATATGGACTGAGGTTGAGACTTTGAGAAGCCCTGCTTTAGATGCACTATTGTTTGGGAAACTCTAGCTAAGTTGTAAATGGTGGATGTGGGTGAAGATCTACTACTGTGACCTTATTAGCCCTGTCTAGCTAGCAGATTCCCGACATGATTGGAGAGGAGTGAGTTGCGGAGCAATAGTCTGGCAAGAAGCAGAAGCTGGAGATGCCGTGACTGGGCACAGGGAGAAAGGCCAGAAACAGTGGTGCGCAACAATGAAGCTATAACTGCTTCTGGACAACACACACAAACATGTACACACACAGGGTGAGACAAATCCATTAATACAATTTTAAAACAGCCTGATCTGAAACTGAACTCTTACAACAAACATAGACTAAACAGGTGAATTATAACTAACAATTACTTTTTGGAATAGAAGTGCTTAGAAATGAATTGACACAAACAAGGCAGAGATGCAAAATGTGTAATTTTTAATTACCATCATTATTATTTATACATATTTTGTTTTTTCAGTCTTGCTGAAAATGCTTGCAGACAGCCGGGCTGGGCTCCAAATGTTTTGAAATTTGTAAGCTGTTCTAAACTTTTCAATGTCCTTGCCAAGGGTATCGTCACTGTTACTGTAGGTAAGTTTGAATCAAGTTCAAAATCTGCCCAGTTGTTTGCTACCATACTGTACATGCAGATAACAGTGCTGCTTAATAATTCTTTGCCCCAGGCTAGTGAGAAACACATGGTGCGATGTGGGCTGTGTTTCCTGAAAGGTGTAATCTCTTAGCCCAATTCCAAGCAAAGACACCTGTTCAGTTACCTGATAACTGGATCAATCTGTACCGAAAACTCATTTGAACAAATCTGTAGTTCCCTGCACTTCTAATCGTCGATCCTCTCTTAGCATTAGGGGCAGATAGGGTTGCTGATAGACAGAAATGAAAGTGACATTTAAATTTAAATTTATGTTCACCTTTATTCCTTTCCCACCTACTTTTCTCACTTTTTAGTCAAGTCAAAAGAGAAGCCTATAAGTCAATTTCATAAATGTTGTTTCAACATCAAAAACATTGATCAAAGTTCCTGTTCCTGCTCTGTATTAGAGCTGCGACGATTAATGGATTAATTGATTGATAAACAATTAATCGCCAGCTGTTTTGATAATCAATTAATCATTTCACTCATTTTTCAAATAAATGAAAAAGAACTGCTGGTTTAGTGCCTTTAATGTGAGGTTTTGCTGCTTTTCTGTGTCATTTATGAAAATAAATGAGGAGTCTTTGTATTTTGGGCTGTTTGGAGAAAAGAAGCAATTTGAAGACGTCACATTTGGCTCTTTGAAATTGAGATGAGCATTTTTAGCACTTGTCTGACATTTCATGGAATAAACAATAATCGATCGTTCGTAACAATAATCAGCAGATTAACTGAAAATGAAAATAATCGTTAGTTGCAGCCCTACTCTGTATGAGCAGTAGTTTCATAACTCATTAATTTGTGATGCACCACTTGCAAATAGTCTCAACGAGGTTGTGCATCAGAGCTCTGTCTCTTTGATTGCAGAAGATGGGACTGGTTAGCAGCAAGCCACAACCTCTATGGCAGACAAAAGAAGCCAACATTGAAATGCAAAGGAAAAAAAAACCCTTCAAAGGCTGCCTGAGGCTAACCTGACTTCACCTGATGGTTTGTTGATCTCGTGATCTTGTGAGTCCAGCTGGCTCGCAAGGTTAACTTGAGGCTGCCTGCAAAAGCAATTCTATAGACATAGATATGGGCAGCTACCTGTTGGAGCTTGAACCAGGTACTATATGTCTTTGGTTGCAGTTGTAGTGTACATACTGCGTGTCATTTTTTGGCATAATAGGGCACAGGATTCACATGTATTCTTCAGTGTCTGCATAGAACTTAAACAGATAGTGAACCCCTTTCTTTCTATGGCCATCTTGCTGGAAACCCACATCTCTTGTCGCTTTATTCCTCAATTGAGTTTAAAATGAAAATATGCGTCTTCCTTGTCTTCCTCTGGCCCACCCTTCTCCTCTTTCACCATTTACAGCTCACTCTGATTCACTGAATGCATGCTTACTCGAATGCTGACAGTGCAAAGGGAAATGTCTATGTGCGTGTGTGTGTGTAGAGGAAAGAAGGAGGGGCATTTCCTTTAATGCATCTGCTCTGCTCAGTGACTCTCCAGGCTCACACATTTATTCCGTCTCTTCTCTGTGTCTCTTTCTTTCTTTCTCCCCGTTCCCGTTCCCTGTCCCTGTTCTGTCTGTTTTGTGTCACTTTTTTCTGTCTTTCTGTATTTCTGTCTTTCTCATGCTGGACATACATGCTCATCTCAGTCACCCAGGCATATAATCTCAGTCACACAGGATCTCACATTCGCCAGTCTTGTAGCAATTCTCCTCTCTTTTCTCTTTCTGTTTCCCTGCTCCATCTCTGGGATTTTGGCTGCTGCTCCTCCATTACAGCTACTGAATTCTGCATTTACTCACTGGTTGTGCTCACTGCGTCAGGAATCAGCAGCAGACAAGGTGGGTGTTTTAAGAGCATCATTGCTAGGTCTGAGGCTACATGTCTTTGGCATCTCTCTCTGTCTCTCTTCCTCTCTCACCCTCTGTCTTCCTGCCTGCTGTCACTTTGCTCTGTCAGTGAGAGTCGGGATGATCATGCCTGTCTGTTCCTAAAGGGGAGCAAATGCCATACAATCTTTCAGCAGCAGCATGTAACATACTTACACATTATGCTAGCGAGGTAGCATATCTACCTCTCCAGATCTCTCTGACAGTCTCAGAGCTGTCAGTACAGTTAATAGTGTCTCTGCTGCATTGAAAACAGTCTTTGCATACCTTATTATACTGGCTCGTATTTTGCGGTATCTCTCTCTCTCTCTCTTCTGTCTCTACTCCATTACTCTCCTCTGTCTAAATGTCTGTCATGTTTTAAACATGCTCTGTCTTTTTGAAATGTTGCCAGAGACTTGGCCATGCTGTAGGATTTATAAAGAACCACCTTAAAATAGCCGGGGTAAAAGGCAGGGTGCAGGCTTGCGTAAAAATAAATACGCATGAACACGCGCGTTCAAGCATTCAGGCTCCTTTCGACTCTTTTTCACCTTACCTGCCCCACTGCTACTGCTACTGATGCTGCTGCTGCAGTAGTTCCATCTGTTGCAGTCACCACAGCCTGCAACACCCTGCAGCTACGCTTTAACTGTTCTCGCAGTGTTGTGATGTGTGTTGCTGAGAGGTTGTGACAGTCATCTGTGCCTGGCCCAATGTGTTACCCTGTCATTTAAATGTGTGTTTGCGTGTGGGTGTTCATGCTAAGGCTGATCGTTGCGGGCCAGTATCTCTGCATGCCTGTGTTTGCTTGTACACTTTAGTGTGTGTGTGTGTGTGTGTGTGCACTCTTATAGTATGTGTGTTCGCCTGCCCATGGGCTCTGGTCCAAGACGAAAGCACAGGAGAGGCAGGCTGCAGGGGTTCAGTTTGGTGCAGTAAGCTGTTGAGTGCTCTGTAACGAGCACAAAAAAGGCAGATTTAAAAAAAAAAACAAAAACGAGGTGTCCTTTCACTGGGATGGTACATTGATATTTCAAAGAGCATGATATTTTTCAAATGTGTGCAATTTATTTGTACTTCAAAAGTGTAACTCTTGACAAAGTTAGACTGTTTTTGCAAATACTAATAAACTTTTTATTCTCTCAACAAAGGCTAACAATTAGCAAGGTCTTAGTGTGATAATACTTGTTTTGTGAGGAAAAGGCACTGGCAAGACCCAGCAAAGAATACTGCTAACAGTATTTCAAACAAAATATCTTCAAAGCAAAGGGTGACAGCAGGAAAGCAACTGCATTTAGAAAGTGCTCAGTTATGTGTTGTTCCTTTATACTTGTTACACTAGAAAGGGGACACTACTTTTCTGATGTTGCTATTATGCTGGATGTGCTTATTTTAAAGTGAAACATCTCCACAGTACTAAAGCAGTTACATTACAAAACAGGATAGCATGTAGGTTTAGGCAGTCATTTCTACTCCCATATTATCCAATTGGAATTACTCTAGGTTATTAAACGGGGTGCATTTGTCATGAATTAAATGGGATTGGTGGGATCACATTACTGCACACCAGTGTGATGTCAGCACGAATGACTTGGGTCAAGAAATATAATCGCCACATCACTAAACCTAAACCGGCATAAAATAACAACTACCAATATAAATGACCACGTTCTAATAAATTACATTCATT
>JAQFJA010000012.1:12331464-12342700 GCA_029874485.1 Naso brachycentron | reverse complement strand
TTTTAAAAAAATAAAATTTTTTAATTCAACTATCCTCTTGCACTAAAAAAATGTTTTCCTCTTTTTTTTTTTTTTTTTAGCCGCTGCCTTGGTATAATGTGTGGCACATCTTTTTACAAACGAGGATCAGATTTTAACATTTACTGCAGCGCTCTAAGATCTGCCGGATGCCACTTTACAAAGAGAAGAGATATGAGCAGAATACTACAGCCATCAAAACATGCTGTGGAACTCCTTCAAAAAACTGAAGAAAAATTGGGTGCAGTGCAAACACTGCTGGCTCACACTAGCATATGACAAGTCAGCAGAGCGAATTTAAGAGCGAAGACAGATTTCTGAATAATGGAAAGTAGTCAAGTAGTAAAATGGCTTAAAATGCCCATCCCAACTCTAAAGCTGTGAAACAAGTCATATCTTGTTTAACTATGCATGTAGGTACGGTGCAGCTGTTTCCTTCGCCATAGCTTGATGCGCCCCTTTTGAGAAATGTAATGTCTACAGGCATAGAGAGCCCAAGTCCGCCTCTTGCAAAGAAATTGGGAAAATATCATGTTACCCCGACGACAGAGGGCAGCAGTGCAGAAAAGTTTATGCTAAGCTAAGTTAGCCAGCAGATGGTAAAAGCTCACATTCAGTGTAGAAATCAAGAATGGTGTCAATCTTCTCATCTTACTCTCAGCAAAGAAACAAATATTTGTGTTTCCCAAAAATGTCAAATTTGTCCTTTAAACTGAATCGCTGTGCATTAATGACCATCAGTGTTATTTCACACAGTGTTGACCCGCCTAACAAAGCTCTTGTGGTGTTAAAAGGTTTTTGCACATTATTGAAATGTGAAGTGTAATAACCTAGTGCACTCGCCTGTGCAGGAGAAAGTCATGCTTTAAGTGGTCCTAGTTTCATGAAAAAAAATAAAATGCTGTTTTCATGACTCGTTCAGAAATGAAACCAGAACCACGGATGGAGAGAGCTTATTTTACAGAAGGTTCGAGGAAACAGAGAATATATTTTTTATGTTTTAGCCTTTAATGCATAGAAAGAACTAAATGAACAGTTTTTATTTTTTTCATCATGCTGCATTTTTCTTATCAGTATTGTATTTTAAGACTGGCTTAAAGAAGCATTTTTTTGTGTTGTGTATGCTTTATGAGGAATGCTCCGAAGTGAATGACTGGTGAACTGACTTCACTCTGAAGATGACGATGATGTGACAGCCTGGTATCTCCTGTACATAGTTTGACCTTTGTATATATCTCTGGTTGTGATCACCTCTGCCTTTTCTCTTTTCTTTTTTAAATTTTCTTTTGCAGGCATTGCTATCTGCACTGTGCTTGAATCTGACTTTAGACAGGATGTACAGCTTCCATCTTCAATGAAAATGAAATAATGATAAAATAAGAATGGTAAACGAACCCGTTTGTGTCTGTCTTTATTGGCATTCATGTATTTAAAAAAACAAAAACAAACTCATTCTAGATTGTTTTCCTGGACTGTAGATTTGGCAGTGCTGCAGAGTCTCTTTGATCCAGAGGAAAACAAGGATGCATTTCAAATTCAGTTGTATCAACTGTGTGAAATATAAATATGAAGCAACTTATACACAAATATTTCAAATGAAAACATTTAACCTCAGAAAAGGTGCAATAAAACACTTGCTGAGTAATCTTGCTGTGATATTGTAGATGTGGCTGTGTACGGTTAAAGCTAGGGTAGGCAGTTCATTTTTGGTGTCATCAGGCAAAAATTCCATAATAACCTTTCAGCATTTTGTAATTCAGCTGGTCTGAAAGAACACTAGACTTCTGCAACTCTCCTCGGCTCCGTATTTAGGCTTTAGAAAATGAAGACTGTGATGGACACTTTTGGCCAATCACGGGTCATTTCAGAGAGCTTGTGTTGGTTGTTCTACGCTGCGCTTCTTAGTGACAGGTGACATCGCTATGAGCTGATTGGCTGTTGAAAAAGGTGATGTGCCTTGTGTTCTAAAACTCGCCTCTGGCGACTTGGTAAGCTGAGTTGCAGGCGACATCGTCAGCCAGCTTGAGCCGCACCAAGACGGATCAGTTTACACCACTGCAACTTGCCCTGCAACCGTTTCGTCTCATTGTGAATCTTTGGTGTAAACTGGCCTTTTAAAGAGAAATGAACAACATATAAAATAAAACGTATCCTGGAGCAAAAACAGGGAGGGCAGGGTGCAGCGGAGTTGCTTCCTCGGGAGTCTCATGCTACAGCTAGTTTGACTTCCAGATGTTGCCTACCCCAGCTTTAAGCACTGTAGCATCATTGAACTGCGGGTTGTACTTCATATTGTATAGAATGAAAAACAACTTAATAGTTTGGCAAATAATGAAATATGGTTTCAAAGTTGCCTCAGTGTCAGACGTTGAATCATATCCAGCAATATCACCACGTTCCTTACAAAATTAAAGATTATTTTATATACAGTACCTGCAAAAGGTATTTTGATGACAAAACAAACACAAAATACCAAAAGTGCAGTAAACATAAGCACAATCTCCTGACACTGCACCTTATGGATGTTGTTTTTGAGGAGTGATTTTAATCATGAAGCTGTTCGACGTTCCACTTTGACCACAATTAAATCAAAATGTACCAGTGAGGTCAGACCGACGAAATGAGCTTCAACAGTTCAAAGGACACTTTGGCACGCAAAAAAAGTATCATCCAGCTCAGGTCCCATCATGTAACTGCAGTTCTCATCAGAGAGTCTATTTCCATGACGGTCTTCAGCTGCCTGCTGCAACTTCCTGTCACAAGTTTTCACTCACTTGAATCACTTCAGCCAAACACAGCTGGTCTGTCCCAGTTTTAGTTGGAGTTTTCGAGCTTGATGGCGGTGCTATAATGAGTTGTCGCGTTGCGAGTCTCCTCTTCTGCTGTATGTGAGGCGTGGAGGTCCACCTGAGGAAACAAAGCGCTGTGAGTCCACTTTAGCAAACACGCAACATTCATATTTGATCAAAGCAAAGACGACAACGAGGGAGAAGTGCAGCCTCTGCAGCTCTGCCCCGAACACAAACGTTGTCAGGGCTTAAACTCGTTATTTACCCTCATTTTGTCAAGTCAGCTCAAATGTCACTTTTGTTCGCACTCAAGAGTCGGCAAAGCTTGTCACCTGCTGTCCATGTGGATGTAATGATAAAGCGGGATAACTGATAAGACAGAATGGATGCATGTTGGTTCTTTGTTACTGTACCTTCTTGACAGGAGAGTCCAATCCAGCTGTGCAGGCAGCTGCAGCGGCCGTTTCTTCGGTCACATTGGGCCCCGTTCTCACACTCACAGGTCTCCGCACAGTCTGGCCCGTAACGATTCGCTCTGCAGTCTGACGCAAAACACAAATGAACAATGTTTAATTAAACTACACAGATATGGTTGTACTTTTAAAGGAACAGTTCAAAGTGAGGGGGATTTTATTTTTTTCTTCTTTGTTTGTTTTGTTTTGTTTGTTGCTTTCTCCCAGGGACACACATGATTGATTCTATGCTGGACGCTTAAGTGGTATCTATCTTCTTATCTATTTCTCTGTTGGAAGAATGTCAGTGTATTTCTTTAAAATGGCAGCAAAGTTACCAACTTTCAAAGGAGGAAGGACAACAAAAAAATGTTCACTTTCAGATTAAATGCCTGTAGCAAGAATGTCTGAGGTTGTTTCCAGTATCTTTTATATGCCATCTACTATGACTAGAATGTTAACTCTTACATAGTTACATAGCAATAAATGTAATACATTATAATCATATATTAATAAAATAATTCTTTAAATACAAATAATATTCAAAGTCTTTCATCTTTGCTTATCTATGGGTAAAAGCATTAAAAATCCATTTTTAATACAAATCAGCACATTATGTTGATTTTTAACCAGCTTCTTCAAACTCATATTAGAAAGAAAACTAATTTCAAATCAGCCCGAGGTTTATCCTCTCAGATTCTTTCATTTCCTTTTTCTCCAAAAATTCCTCTTTTGAAACAAATATAATTTATTCAGAAACCTGAAATACGTCTTCACACAAAGCACCGAAGTGTTTTTAATTTTTGATGGACTGTTTCTGAAGCTCATACTGGTCTGCACCACCTCTGTGTGTGTGCGTTTTCCCAATTTTGAAAAGGATAGATTACCAATGTCACATCTGGGTCCAGTCTTCCCTGATGAACACAGGCATCTTCCTGTCACAGGATCACATGGAGCGTCGTCCTCGCAGTCACACACCTTGGCACAGCTGAGACCGTAGGTACCCTGTTTGCACACTGAGAGCGGACAGGAGCAACATTTTCAAAAAGCAGATAAATTAGGCGGAGAAACAGCAGTAATCCTGTTATTATATTGGGCTAATTAGCAGTGATTTTACTGACCTCTGTGGCAGCGAGCACCGTGGTATCCTGGAGGACAGATGCACTGGCCCGACACAGGGTGACAGGAGGCTCCATTCATACAGTCGCACTGCAGCTGGCACAGCAGGCCGTGAAGACCAGGAGGACACGCTGAGGACAAGGGAATAACACCACGAGATTTAAAACTGACCTTCATGGTTGAGTATAAACAAGAATTGTCAAAAAACTGACGACAAGTTTGAGTAGAGGAGCCCCTCAGATTTATCTTGTGACCCTTTAAAGAGGCTGGACCCTGAGATTTGAAAACACTGGACCGAACTACTAAACGAGACTCAGTTAAATAAAACTGCTGATTTAAAGGATGATTGTGTGGAATTTAGGAGGATCGATTACCTGAAATGGAATGTAATATTCTTTGGTATGTTTTGTATTAGTAATAATGACATGAAACAATGAACTGATATATTTTCAGTTCCTTGCTCAGTCAATGGGCCCTTTATATCCACAGAGGGATCAGCTGTTTTTCCACAGATTCTGCCATGTTTCTACAAGAGCCCAGAATGGACACACTGGTTCTACAGAGGGCCTTTAGCATTTTGCAGTAAGTTTCCGTCAGACGCAGCTAAATGCCACTGAATCCCAAAAACTGGTCCTTTAAGTTGAAAAAAACCAAAACAAAACTGTCCATTTTCGGTGTGATGATGAAGTCACTGATGTGTTTTTTATATAAAGCTTTTTATACGGGAATAAAATCTATCAGGCTTCAGCTGCATGAACAAAGTCATTAGACTGCATTAATCATTAGGTTAATTGGAATATATTGACAGTTATTATCCTTTCAGAAAGTCCTCTCTTCTCTTTGTATGTGTTAATCTGTTCAGCTCTCACCGTGTTCACACTGATGTCCATAGTATCCCGGACCACACTGGCACGTCCCTGTCACTCTGTCACATGTGCTGTTATTATGACAGTTACATTTCAGCTGGCAGTTGGCACCAAATCTACCCGTGGGGCATTCTGGAACCAGACAAATAAAAGACAGAGTCAAAAAAAAAAAGAAGCAAAATCAACTTCATGACGTAACACTAGTCTCTATGTTTACATTGAGCATGCTGCAGCAGACCAAGAGTGCTGTAATAAGCAGAGGCAGGCACAAAATGAGCCTGACTGCATTAAAAACAAGGTATAGAAAAGTGAATGTCATCACCTCTCTCACAGTGTGAACCCGTCCAGCCCAGACCGCAGGTACAGTTGCCGGTTGCAGTGTCACACACTCCTCCATTACTGCAGTTACAGCGCTGGAGACAGTCGGCCCCAAACCAGCCTGGAGGGCAGCCTAAGGGCAGAAAACACACTCAAATTAAAGAAAGACCACATTCTGCTTCATTGCTGAATTCATGCACTCACACTTTGTCTCTCATGACTTTTTATGCCTGGTGTTGTGTTAACTGGAGAACAGCTGCAGCCACTAATTCTTGTTTATTTTTGTTGCATTTACTGTTAGATTTTTTAATTTGTGTGAATGTACTGTTTATGTGTGTTTATGTGCAAACTTGCTGCCTCAAAATTGTCCTTGAGGGATGAATAAAGTACTACTGAATTGAATTAAATAATGAAAACAGGCAAAAAACAACAAAAAGTTGTTATCTGTGAACCAAATTTTCCTGCAGACATCAGAGCTTGTATTTCTCCCTTTTCAAGGAGCCCCTCATTATTCTACAGTAAGAAAACAACTTACACAGACATGAAAATTGCCTGTCCTGTACAATCCATCACAATAAGCACAGAACCTTGATGACACTAATGGAAACCTGCAGAAAGGAGTCTAGACTTGGCAATGATAATAAGGCTCCGTCTCAGAGATCTGAGGTCGTCCACAAACTCAGAGGTCAAGAGGTCAAAGGTAAATAATGGATGGTTTTCGAGTGAAGTCACATCTGATGCTGGTGCGTCAAGCATTTATTTTATCTGTTTTGAAGCGGTTGGAGTTTTCTCGCTCACCGTTTCCACAGTCCTCTCCTCTACGTCCAGGGATGCACACACAGCGACCAGTGACCGGGTCATTCTGTGCTCCATCACCACACAACGCCACCTGAGCACAGTCAACTCCGTAACGACCAGCTGGACACGCTGTCACAACAGAGACACACCACCGATTTCGTGTCATCCCATAATAATAACAACAACAACACTTAGCAGTATTTTATTCTCTGCAATTATCCCAGTCTCAGGTGGACTCACTGATGTTGCAGCGTGCTCCTATAAACCCTGCTGGACATTCACAGGCTCCAGTGGAGGGAACACACTTCCCTCCGTTGTCACACTGACACCGTCTCTCACAGTTTGGACCATAGAGACCGTCTCCACAAACTGAAAATAAAGCCAAAGTTTAGAACTTTAAGAGGATTTTCACAGTGTAATCTGTTAAGGAGGTAAAGATAGGCTGTTTCACGTACTTTGGTCACATTTGGTTCCATGGAAACCTGGAGCGCAGTAACATGATCCGGACACCGGGTGGCAGAGTTGGTTCGTCTCAGAGCACTGGCAGACCTGGTTACAGTTCGGTCCAAATGTTCCTGGGAGACAAACTGAGGGAGGGATGAGGAGTTCGTTAGAAATGTTTCAGCTTTCTGATGCATCGTAAGTGGATCAGTTAATGAATTTTGGGGTTTTTTGTTGGCTTTTTTTGTTTGTTTTTTAATACACAAATGAGTAAATAAAAAACCAGGAAAGCCTCTTTATTTTCGATATGGACTGAAAAGCAGTGGAGGCAGCACTCACTCTGTTCACAGCCGTTTCCTGTGAATCCAGGAGGACAGCCGCAGTCTCCAGAGATGTGGTGGCATGACGTGCCCGGAGCACAGCTGCAGCGCTGCATGCAGCCCTCTCCATACATGCCTGGCAAACACGCTGAAATGAAACAAGAAAATGAGCAAAACTTGGGTAGAAATTTAACTTTGCACATGCTCCTTCATCCCTAATCCCACTTAAAGCAGTCTGTAATTTTAATTAGTTTCTTTGGTTTATAATCAGCTTTTTATGTTTTGTTTTTTCTTTAAGCAAAAATATATGAAAGTCTAACAAGCACACGTCAAAACTTTTTTGTATTAAATTTTACATATCAACATGAATTAGACTACACAGACAGATATACTGTAACTGTGGGGGGAGATGTCTGCAGGATATTTTGACCAAAACCATCTTTTTGCATTCTTATTAATATTACACAAATAGTTCTCCACATGGTATCCTCGATGACCACAATACAATTTTTTAACACAGAAATCCTTGAAAAGGAGGGAAGGAAGGAAGGAAAAATATATTTGTGAAGAATTCCAAGACAGAAACTGAAACAGGGCATTTACAAATGGCAGACATGACTCACTGAGTCATTGTCACAAGATAAGATGCATGCAGTGAAAAATATTCCTCATCTTTCCCTTCTGTCTATTATGTATGGAGGGTTCTGAGATCTCAGAATCATACATATTCTGTAATTTGTTGAGAGAGTTGGGAAGGACGGCTGTTGTGGGGGCCTCATCTTCTCATCTGTGATTGTGTGAAAGATGGAGAACATGACCCTAAAAACTGTTTTGAAAAACGTTAGAAAATGTAAACGGGTCAACTCCCTCACCAGGTGTTGCAAGAGCACCACCATTCTCTGGCTGCAGGTTTGTACCTTTGTCACAGAGTTTTCCTCTCCAGCCTGGTGGACACTGACACTCTCCAGTGACGTGGTGACATGAAGCCCCGTGCACACACTGACATCTCTCCTCACAGCCGACACCAAACAGGCCTGGATCACATGCTGAGCGAAAAAGGTGCAAATTAAATGTTTTGATGACCAAATATACACAACAACGCCAGTCCAGCAGTTTCCACAGTGCAGCAGTCCTGATGAGGTCACAGCTTCTTTAGGTTCTTTAGTTTTATTACAGTTGTGCATGCGGAACTCACTGGCTCACCTGTCTCACATCGCTCTCCGACCCAGCCGGCGCTGCAGCTGCACCGTCCAGTCTGTCTGTCACACTGGCCGCCGTTCTCACACTCACACTGCTGCTGGCAGTCTGCCCCAAACCGGCCCACTACACACTCTGCGTAAACACACAGCAGTGTGCACAAGCAGGGACGCAAGAAAGGAGAAAGAAAGCAGACATCATGATGTGAACCACTCATGACAGGCAAAACCTGTACAGTTATATTTCTGCTGAGGGCTGCAAAATGTTTTTTGCCCCTCATAATTTATAGTTGGACGCAGTAAGGAGTTGGCAATCAGAGGTAGTAGCCACAGAGTTTAAAGGGTAAAGACGTTCCATCGACAGGATTAGAGGTTTCCTGAGCATGAACAGGGGGCTGGCACTGCACGCCAGGGAGAGGTTAACAGGCACAGAGGGAGGATAGAGTGTGATGTGGAGCTCAGAGGGAGAACGAACTGGAAAGTCATCGCCGGGTCGACAGAGACTTTTACAGGGCAGACTCGTATGAGCTGCAGGAACGAACCTCGCCAAGCAAATAACCAGACCGTAGGCAAAAACAAATGAGCTAATGCAGAAAATTGAACTCAGACTGATGATTTCCTGAACACAGTAAAACAACCACAGGCCACCGTTTAAAATGGTTACTTCAGGGTCCAGGTGATGTTGTTCTTCCGCATTTCTGTCCAGAGTAACCAACATTATGATGGCTTTGCAAGATGAGGCTGAACTCAGCGTTACTGAAAGCAAGTCTGTAGAGCTGGTTTTAACAATTTAAAGTTTATATCAAGACAATCGGATTTACCTCGATACCAACAATTGTTTACACATCAGCGCATGTGTTTGTTTCTTTATTTTGACTTGTCTGTTAAAACAGAAGCAAAATAAAGTTAGACACTCGTCTGTTGGATGATTGGTTGGTTGAACTTTTGATTAGCTGTCATTGGTTGTCATAGATATTGACATTTATTGAAAACTATGACGCAAGATTCATGTTTGTATTGTGGTAGATTTGGATTATTGCCCATGAGCAAGTCAGTGTGAGTTTAGAGAGACAAGTAAAGGTAGAAACACTGATTTAACTGTATAGTTTTCTCTCTTTTTTTTAATTCATTTATTTTTAATTTTTTTTTACATTAGCTAAAGTCGCAAATATTTGAATGAGGAAAATAAGGAAAAAGAAGAAAAATCATTTCTGGAAATAACTGGAAGAAGCCAAGGAAGAGATTTTGCATGTAGAGAGTAAAAAGAAGCAGCAATTTCAGTGGTGAAAGGTGCATTCTGTGCCGTTGTTCATTTAGGTAATAATGACACTGGACTGTGAACTCAGAAATATGGCAAAACTGAGTCTGACAAGATGATAAACACAAACATTCAGACAATCGTTTACTTTTAAAAAAACCTGCAACCAAACGAGTGTCTCCTCCAAACATCCATCAGCTTACATGCAGACTTCCTGTTTCCACTTTGACAGACAGTGCTTGCTGCATTTGGGGAATATTACTGTAAAGTTTGGTTTTAAAAAGTTTCAAAAATACGATAAAACTGTTGGCCTGTTTACAAAAACAAAACCAAAGTAGGAGAAGAAATTTCCTTCAGCTGATCCAGTCGAAGGCGGTTTTGTGGAAACACACAAACTCTTACCAAGTTCACAGGCTGTGCCCGTCCATCCACTGGCACATGAACACTTTCCATTGGTCGTGTTACAGGTGGCTCCGTTCTGACACAAGCAGCGCTGCCGACAGTCTGCTCCATAAAAGCCAGCAGGGCATTCTGGGAGAAAAACACAGACAAAAACATCTTGTGACCCCTTATTTACCTGTCGTATGGATGAGTGCTATACTTTGTGTTGTGTTCGCTCACCGTCTGTGCAACTGGGTCCAGTCCAGCCCGGCGTGCACACACACTGCCCACTGGCCGGGTGGCAGATGCCGTTGTTACGGCAGCTACAGGTTTGGTTACATCCGTCCCCATAGGAACCGCTTGGGCACGCTGCCAGGAGAAAGACAAACAATGTGGTTACCTCTTCATGAACTCTGCTGATCAAAAGTAGAAATTCCAGTGTGTGGTAAGTGATACAGCCCACAGCATGGGGAACATCAAGTCAGTGCTTTCTCATGTGTGACTGGGCCAGTTTTCCCAAATAACTCTGAAAGCAAAGCGCGGTTCTGTTCAAAGTGAGTCAGCGTTACAAAGATCTTCTCAGCACTTCAACTATGCTTCACAAAAGTCCTGACAGAAACCATCAGAGTCTAATTACACTTTTCTTTCACTACACTGGAGGAATGCCAGCGCCTGTCACCTTTAAAACTTTCTGCAGTGCATGTGTCACTTACTCAGATTGCAGGATGGACCGATCCAGCCGGCCGGGCAAGAGCAAACTCCGCTGACGTGATCACAGCTTCCACCGTTTAAACACGAACACTTCTGCTGGCAGTCGAGCCCGTAGAAACCCTGAGGACATGCTGAAACACACACACATGTAAAGGCTGCCTGTTACTCGCATTTATACATATTCAGTAAGTGAATTTGGTTTCGTGATCAAGAACTTGCTCTTACGCTTTTCACAGAAGGTCCCAGTCCATCCAACCTGGCAGGTACAAGCTCCGCTCACGTGGTCACACAAGGCGCTGTTGTCACACTGACAGCGATGGCGACAGCCGAGACCAAACGTACCTGCAGGGCACTCTGAGGGAATATCACACCCATACAACTTAGACTAATGAGCAAGTAACACTGAACATATCGAGTCCATTATCAGGTTTTAAAAATGGTGGTTGTAAAATGACACTGTTATACAGTGCAAGATAATTACAAGCAATTAAAAGTTCTAAAAAGAAACTAAACTGAAATATTACATTACAATTATATATTATATATTATATAATTATAAACAATTTGGC
>JAQFJA010000012.1:12274952-12287599 GCA_029874485.1 Naso brachycentron | reverse complement strand
AAACCTTATTTCAGGCATTTTACCAAAACCCATTAAAAAAACACAGACCCTGAGACAAAGGAACCGGAAGTGCAAAAATGTTAACTGATTTCTGAGTTTTAGGACTCATTACTTCACCACTGTATGAGCATGTGTGTTCATGGATCCTCCTTACTTGTAATTAAGTCTTTCATTCAAGCATGAGTAATCACAAGTAAGCCAGGTCAGCTAAGCTGCCACCAAAAGCTCAAACAGTATAGAAGGGGCTGTCAGTGCTGTATTTCCCAAGGCTTGATCATAAGTCAATGAGGAAGTGAATGTATAGTATGCCAAAAGGTGTCATGAGGCCATATCTGTGGCACCAGAGAACTCCTGAGAAAATTGTGCGTGGGAGAAGAAGTTGGTAAGTTAGAGCTGAACTTAGAGGTGCTGAAAGGTGTAGAGAGTGTACAGTCAGGTCAGACAGTAGTCTCAAAAAAGGGGGTCATGTTTTTCAGTCGTCCCCGCAGTTTGAACTTGACTTATGCAACAAAGTCTGTAGTGTCTAGAAAGGGCTTCTTTACAGGGAGAGATAGATGATTCTTGTAAAAAGTTGACACCATGAGGAATTTCCTGTCGTGTGGAGTTATCAGAAAAACAACAGAATCCTCCACTGTTTTACTTCAACAGCTCAAATTCAACAATGGAGTTGCTGATAAAATACTTGGGCTGCGGGTAGAGAAGCCAACTGCTGATGTGAGGAGATTCTCATTCACTTGCAGAGACAGGCGATCGCTCAAAACGAGTTCAGCGGGGAGGCTTGGAGAGCCAACCGAAAAGGATCTACACTGTTGGCTCAAGCAAAGGAGCCAAAAGGTGTTTTTAATCAAACGGCGACCTGATATCAGTTTCAATCAGTTTGTGAAGAGTTTTGATTTTACCGTAGCTATTTTTAAAACTTCATACAGCGTCCATGGGGTACAATGATAAAAGCAGCTTCAGGGTGACAATTTCTGCAAACTGCGTGCAATCATATCATTCTTTTAAAAAACAAAAGATAGGACATTTTTACTTCCGACTTATTCTTCCACCCTAATAACAAAAATGCCAGAAAAAAATCAAGAGAAAAAGAAGAGAGAAAAAAAAGGTGCAAAAAATGAAAGATTAAAGATATTCTGAATATGAAACACAGTCAGGATGTTTCTACTCACCATACTGGCAGCTGGGTCCGTTGAACCCAGCGGGACAGTCACAAAGCTGGGTGGACCCCTCCCGACAGTGGCCCCCATTGAAGCATACACCGTAGCTACACAGAGCTGCAGGTGTAGGTGTGGACAGACAGGGTCATAGAAAAAAAAAGAAAGACAGAAAAAAAATTAGTGACTGAAGCAGAGACACCTGGCTGTTGTCATGAGATGTCAACATCTGCAGTTTCAAAAGCTGACCTCTTTCTATCAAAGCCTTATCATCGGCCTGTTAACTGCTTACTAAAGAGGAGCCTTGATGTTTCTCCATTCACACCAACCAATGTAAGAGGAATCCATCACTTGGCTTTCTTTGGGCAGACAAGCTGTCTCTTGGCCGAGTGAAAGAAATTTCTCAACTCCATTTTCACAGAATTACAGTCTTTAACGTGAGTGGCAGCAACAGCTTGCATAAGTTAAAGAAAGGCTGCCTCTTTCCAGCAGTGTCAGAATGTTACCTGAAAATAAGTTTGACTGATTAACTGTAATTTGATCAGTGTTACAAATAGTGATTATACAGATGTGCATGGGTAAGTCTGGGGATAAAATCAGTGAACCACAGGGCAAACGTGGCTCATCCATCTCTCAGAGCCGACGGCACTGTGTCCATAAATCCCTGCAAGTCAAACTGCTCTCGCTTGTTAAGACGTGAAATTCAAAGAATCCAGGACACTTAAAAAGTGAGAGCCACTAGGTAAGCTCAGAACATGTGAATCCACCTCAGAGGTGTGCCATCGCATTCCATACACTCACATTAATCATGACAGTCCTTCACCTAAAAGTGTGTGTGCATGTACAGTACATGTGTGCTGAAGCCTCCCTGCTAATATCCCCATGAAGTAAGACACAGCTGTTAAACCAGGCCTGTTTTTAGCACTCTCCTGAGCAGAGTACTGTGCTTTAGTGATGACAGGTCCAGAGGATCAATGTCTATCATTGTTCCTCCTGACTGGCAACATTTGGACACTGGGAGCAACAAAAACACAAGAAGGATTGCAGTGCCGATCCTTCCCTTAAACGGTTGTGAAGAAACCCTCAGACCGCCAGTCTGTCTTTGCATCTTCTGCCAGATTTGCGTTTTTCTTTACTTCTAATCAAACCAGAGGTGGCAGGGCCAATCATCACACCTCGCCACCGATGCCATTTAAGGGTCATGTATGGTCATAGTGATGGTATCCATGTGCCCTGATAACTCAAACAGAAATGTGAGTGTCAGTGTGTGATTTCAATTTACTCCAAAATAAAAATTTTAATTTTGATCCTGGTTCTCATTGCCGTTTTTTTGGCTTCTGTATTGTGTGTTTACTGCTACTACATTTAATGTAGCAGCTGTACAGGTCGCTCTGTCGGTCACTCTGTCAGTTGGTTGGTCCACAAAATTCCCCACTCTTTGGTGGCCACAGCCTTCGCCATGCAAGTCAAGTGTGTGTGTGTGAAGGTGTGTAAAGGTGTGTGTTCTTGTTCATGCCAACTAGTACAAAGGGGGCGTGGCAATGGGAGTGGACTGTTACAAAAAGGCATAACCTCTAAACTGATTCATGTGACATGGCCAAACTTTGCAGAATCACACACACACACTTTCATTGGTCATAGCTTGTGCCACCCTTACACTTTCGCCCCGCCCCCGTCCGTGTCGTAGACTGTAGACTCTTGTGGAAGGCATAATTGCAGACAGTAATTTTTCATTTATGATGCCTCTGGAACTTTATGATAACATGATGCCTATACGACAGTAACATTTTTAGCTGCTGATCGCAGCTATTAAGAATTTGCGCTTCTTGATTGTTGTGTTGCGTTTGTTTTTATGCTGCCTTGCTGCAAAAAAAAATATTCTCTTGCAGAACAGCTAAGGTTTAAACTGAACAGGGCCACAGTAAATATGCTGAAGCAACTGGTTGATCAATCATTTCATAAAAAATAAGATTGGTCAAACAACATTTTTGATAATTAAGATGATGATGATCATTTGCTGGTTTTAGCTTCTTAAAGTTTTGCTGCTTTTCTAATTTAATTAATCTCTGGTTTTGTGAATTTGTGAGGACCATTGCAAACAATTTTATGGCCTAAGTTAATTATTCATTTATCTGGCTGATTGAGTAGTGATTTTGAAAAAAGCATAAGCTGCACCCGGCTTTCATACAAATATGCACTCCAGATACTTCAGAGGAACAGCTGTTCAGTTGAAAAAATTGATTGATTTGCCCTACGGTTTGGCTTTAACGGTATCATGTCAGAGAGGGGCAATTTCATAACATTTCCAGACAAAAGAGAAGGATATGAAGAAGTGATCTCTAATAGTCGGAGATGAGCCGGAGAAAATTCATCCATGTCTCTCAGCGGATTCACAGGGCTCAGCCTAAAAATCCACCTGTCATCCGGCCCTATCCTCAGACACCTGCTCAACAGTTGGACCATCTAGAGAGTTCACAGCAGATAACCCAAACGTGCACACACTGTAACTGCACACAAACAGAGACATTAACAGTATCCCTCTTTTGTTGCCTCTAAAGACATCCTTGCAAACATCAGAGGTTCACTGAACTAAGGCAGCATGTCAAATACACGCATGTTCTTGTGCTCGACAGATTAAATTCTTGCCCACTTTGTGAAGCAACTGAAATCATACTCCAACAGGAAACCATGTCACCTCTGCTAATCTGCCCATGATGACTTCCACTTCCTCAGGACAGTGTGGCTACAGAAGCAATGATATACTGTGGTGGTTAGACATACAGTTACATAGGCTTCCCCACTTGTGTGATTATCTAATGAGGGTATTTTGACGTGGTGACAGCTACAGATGACAGATGAACAGGAAAAATGCATTGGTCATGAGTCAGGTCTAATAGCACTGTTTCAAATACATCCAAATTCTTCAGTAAGATTATATGATTACCAGCTATGAAAGGTCAAATTCATTAACATTCTTCAATTGTGGTGAAAATGTTTAAGTTAACTAAATTACTGGCAACAACCTAAAAGGTCACATGTCTCTCAGAGTCACTTCAGGGCAGCATGGCCAGGCAACAACAAGGGGAATGCACATTCCCCCTCCTGAGATGTGAGACAGGCAGGACCGTTGGCAGCTAACCAGGGCATTTTTGGGTCGGCCCCATCCTGAGCCCCTTACACTGCTTAATCTTCCCTGAAATAATTTCTTAATGTGGCATGCAGCGTGGAATAAAACTCACTCTTATCTGTTGCAATGAATGCCTCCACTCTGTTACAAAGACACCTTCTCTGAGAGGATTAGCAGCTTCCACAAAAGATGAGACGGAGAGCAGGGGTTAGCAACTCGCACCGAGAAACTGAAAACCAGTAAGCAGGTGTTACCCTGACAGCCTCTGAAGGTGATGACCACATCTACATAGGAGCTGCCCCGTGTTTGTTTAGGTTCCGTCAATCTGTTTAACCCCCAGAGAGCGACCCAGAGGGAGACCACATTTAGGGCAACTCACAGACACAAAGGCCTGCACTCTGGGCTCTGTTTGGTGCCATAATTGGTACGTATGGAGCAGAGCACTGTACTTTGGGGCAACAAATCATGCTTTGCTGTGCAGTGGAATGTGTCATTTCAAAGAATTCCTGTGAAAACCAGGGCAAGCTATGTCCGATTATCTCTGACAGGTTTCTTTGAAAGACTTTGAACACTTTTTGAACTAGACACTAGGTCAGTTTGACAAAGCGGGCACAATAATGCTTACTTAAAATGATTTAGTATGTAAGGCTCTGCAATTAGAACATTTGAGTCATTGGCTGCAGAATCACGCTGTAGCTCTCCATAAGGGAAAACTAAGTTAAAAAACATGAGGTTTATCTGTCTGTAATTGCTCTTGTTCCCCATGTCACAAGGCATGACCTCCATTAAAGGAAAAGAAAGAGATTAGTAAAGTAATTCAGCAGCAGTTCTGCAGCATTTGAGAACACTCATTTTAAAAATGAGCATCAATTTATATGCTGACCAAGCCGGCCAGGCTGACTTATTTCCACACAGGCACATTCAACATCCTGCAACACATCTTTGCCTGTTACTGGACAGAAATGTTATGTGTTTGCCTCAGGCTTATAAGGGTTGATTGATAAGTTGGTGGGTAGAAGGCAGAAGGAGATGAGTTATACATGTATATACATGTGCAGTTTGAGTCTTTGAAGGATTATTCAGAAAGTTTGAAGTTATTAGTTATTAGTAACAATAATTTGTGGTATTTCTGTTTGGGGTCTTCTAAAAATGCAAGTCACTCACATTTAGGAAAATGACAATATCAGCCTTCATCCATTCATTCAGGAATGCAGATTTGAACTTATCCAACATCCTCAGATTTCTAACGGTTTCCCAAGAGGAAGAAGGAGCTCAGTGGTCACCCTTTTAACAGCGATAATGATGTCATTACTGCTGTGGACCACTCTCTAGGTCTGAGATGCCAACTTCTACAAAGAAGGGATCAGTATGCTCCACAAATCGCTGGGCTAAGTGTATAAATGTAGGAGGGGACTGTGTTAAAAATTAAACGGTTGAAATCTTAGCTTCATACTTCTTGTCTGAGAACTTGAAGACTAATGTTTGCTCTGCAGACTCAGTAAAAGAGACCTCAAATTGTCTAGAGAAACTAATTTTTGCTTACAGCCTCATTTTTGATGGCAGTCCCTCAACTTGTAGTATTCTGCTGACCTTACTAGAGCTCAAAAAATGTGTGATTTTTGGGGCCGATGCTGATATTGCTATTAGGGAGTGAGAAAGTTGCGACATCATATACATCATCCGATTTCATTATAATATTGGCTGAAAGCGGCTGTCAAATATTTGTATCAAAGATATGTGATAGAGGCTAGATATCTTACTGTCAGACAAACTACGTTATCACACCATTTTTGAATCACTAGTCATAGCATTTTTTCTGGTGTTAAAAAACAGTTTTAATACCGCCGTATATCGGAGTACATATTTGCCCATACTGATATATCTGCGATAGGCCGATATTGGCTGAAAATATCAGCAAACCAATATATTTCCTAAATAACTCTGCTTCATGTTACTCATTAGATCAAAAGGAAAACTTGAGTGTGACCTGAGGCAGTATTGCAATGGGCCAAACAATTTAAATTACACCACTGTTTTGCGTTTCATGCACAATGTTATGTCTCAGTTCCTTGATTTTCTGTCTGTTTTCTGCATGCGCCTGGATCTGTGTCTATTTGTGTTCGGCTCTGCACGATGCAGTCCCCATGACCGCTGGCATTGTTGTTGCTGTGTTCCATGACACACACACACACATACACACGCAGACCACCCACGGTAAGACAGTGGACCACTTCCTCTTTCCTGGCGACTGGGCCCATTTCACACGTAGCTACCTTTGCCAGCCTGCTCCCCACCACAAAAGGAGGCCAGTTCCCATTCAGCAGTTAACGAGGACGACAAACTGGAGGAGTCATTGTCCCCGCTCCTCAGCCCCTGTCACAAAGCTTATTGTCGACGTCAATCAACATAACTGCTCGTTTCCACTCACAGCTAACCCCGTCCATCCTCACCCAGCCCGTGGCTACTTGCTGAGCTAAAAGGTTTAACTCCTTGATTGAGTGGTCCTCCAAATGTTTGAGTGGAGGAAGTAGCCACCACAAAGTCAAGAGCTCTTCACCTTTAGAAGAACCAGATAGTCATTGAGCCAAATTGAAGCCTTTACAAAACACTCCAAAGTCACTTTTTAGTTGACAGGAAAGTTTTGAATGCATTGTAAAAACTTTGAACAAATATGGTTCCAGGAATGTAAATAGAATATAAAATTAATTCGATGTTGGATTATTTCTTTAAGTCAGTTATTAAATGTCCTGGATCTAGCTTCTCCAATGTAAGGATTTACCACATTTCTCTGCTGCATCATTGCATAATGATTTACCTTTGGGTTTTTGACAAATGGTCCAACAAAACCGGGCTTGTGAAAAAGTCACCTTAAACTCTGTGATGGACATTTCTCACATTAGATTAATCATTTGAGTAATTTAATTAATTCAGAGTAGTTCATAAAGAAATTAACTTCTATTTGAGGCCACAATTTGTTTTCTGCAGACGAGCATATCGACATGGGGAAAGAACGGCAAAGACCTGAATCGGCAATTTGTGCACTGCACGCTGGAAAACATCTGAACTTAGAAACAACAACTGTAAATCTCACATACTTGAAAACCACTCAGAACTCTAATTCACTGCTAATGTGTCAGTGGAAAACTCATAAAGCTCCCTAATGAGATGACAGTAACCTAAAACGCAAAGATATGGAAAAAAGGAGGGAGGGGGACATAACAGTGGGAAAACAAAGTGACAATAAGCAGACAAATGCCATGCTGTGGCTTATTCTTTTTGCAAATATGTGAATAATTATGCTAAGCAAAGAATGCTGGCAAAAACTGAGGCCCTTTACTGCAAGCTTGCTAGAAGACATCAACATCTGTACAGTGGGAGGATACAGAGGCAAAGAGGAAACAGGTGAACCAAGAAAAGGACAAACTTGCAGTCACTTCCCAGCTGCCGTGTGTGCTGTGTCTACAACATAATTAGTCCCTCAATTCCAGTCACAATAACCACAAATCATTAGCCTAATTACCTTACGTTGACATTTATTAGGGAACACACACACACATACACACAGAGGGGCAACAGAAGAGACCTCAGAAGTGTCAGACACTAAATCACTATCACAACACAAAGCATTCCCATCTTCGCAATCTTCACTTCTTTTGGGGGATTTCAGAGGATTTGCTAAAGCTGTACATTTTGCACAGCAGATTTTTCTCTTTTGGATGTTAGAGGTGCTGTTGAAAACAGCCCCACAGATTGCATTGTGCTGACTGAGGTACTGTGCAGATAGTGCATGGCAAAGTGCGCAGGAGTGGGACAAGGAGGATTGTGGTGTGAGCTTCCTTTTATCCTGGTTCAATGGCTCAGAGAAAAGGGTGATTAGTTCGTCCCATCTCAAAGCGCTGCCATGTCTTTGGTTACAGAGATAAAAGCTCTGCCTCGCGTCGAAGAGAGCGGCCATTGTCACGCGAAAAAGAGAAACAAACCCCCTTGTCTACTTAAGGGAGAGGGGACACTGGGCAGTCCTGAGGAATGTCTCTCTAAGACATCTCTTGAGTGTGTTTTAAAACATACCAAACTAATCGAACGGCAGAAAACATAATGCTTTCTTGTATAACTTAATACTGTAACCTTTTCCCTGGAAACAAAGAGCTCTTTGAAGAAAGAATAAATGGCATAATAAAACACCGATGACAAGCACATCCAGGAGATCCTCTCCTGTTGCCAATCAAAACAACTTCCCATCTGAGGGCTTTCTCCGAGCACACTGGGCTTGTACTGGGACCGAGAGGGCCATTAAGCACACGGGCCATTTCCAGGTTGAGCACTAAGAGCAAAGAAGTGGAAACTTTCTTGTCATCCCACCATCCAAGGTGACAAAATGTTTACAGGCAGGCTTTGCCAAGGGTCTGTCTATGGTATGCAGGCTATGCGATCTGGATCACTGACTGTAAAATCCCATCAAAGGAGGCTTCTCGGTCTCAGCAGTGTGAAGCTTAGCTTATCCACATGGAGATGAGCCGCTGGCAGCCCCAGTGTGACCGACAGAACTACTTTTCCATACATGGATCCATGGCCTGGAATTACAGAGGGGAGATTCATATTTGTTTTGCTTTGTTCTTTTTGTGCGTATCAGCAGGTGGTCTCTCCACCATGAGCTGATGGGTATTGCTTTGGAGGCCTTGTCTGTGATTGGTTGGGGTTAACACTGCATGGGCTTGTCCCTTTTGATACCCATGATGCAGTCCTCTGACCTGCACTTCCACGAGACACCTCTGAATAAGAGGAGTGGCTTAACTATATAGATGACTTGAACATTAGACTACCGTTAGATGAGGAATGTGGACATTTGGAGCTTTAACATAACTTTAAAGTTCCTCTCCAGATGCATTTTAAGCATGTAAAACTCCTCTGCTATGATCAGTACTTTATTTGAATGGTTTTAATTCTTAATTGTTTTGTAAACTCTCTCAAGGAAAATGAAAACATATCTACTCTTTTTCTCTAACTGAGAAATTCTCCATCAATCACAGACCTCATGACCCTGCCCACCATTACTGCTTCTGCGAGGTTTACAGGTGAAATAGCAGTGTGCACCAGGATGGCTAACACTTAGCGTTAGAGGCAACTAGAAAGATAAAACTATGATCCAGCCTTATTCAAACCTAGACTCAGATGAGGAGTGTGTTGCGCACCAAAACCTGTGACTTGTAGATGTATCAGTGTGGTAAGTTTAGTGACCATCTTTTATTTGCTTACATTGTTTAGCTTTTTGGTTGTGACTAACACAATGTAATGGGCTGTGCTAACGCAAACTCTCATTCTCTCCATTAAAAATCAAGTCTTAGTGCGGTGCACTAAAATCTTCCCCATCAGGAAATGTGAAAACACATTTCGTGTGACACTGCAAGAACACTGCACAGCTAAAAAACAGTATAGTCAAAGTCTGACATTTAAAAATACTTTAACATAAAAAAAGCACATTTTTATGAGGAGGGGAACTTCTTTTTTTTAAATGTTCTTTTTATTAAGTTTTTAAGGTTTTAGTTTTAGTGGAGGGGAACTTTAAAGTACATATCTGGCCAAGTAAAAGCTGACTGCTAGACACGCTTATCTTTCCTAAACTACAGGAGCGCTGTAGAGCCATGACCTCACCTGGATTGCAGTTGTTTCTTTGCTGAGTGTAGAACAAGATACTACCATGTGAGCATAATTTGAGAGCGAGTGTCAACACTTAAACTCTTTCAACACTTGAGATTTTTTTTCCCCACAGTCCACATCTAAACCTTATGGAGCTCTTGTACCAACACACTGTGGACATGGCACTGACTGATAACATCTGCCGAGGAGTCTGGATGGTCAGAGCACCTCTTGACCCTTTTGACCTTTTCCTGAAAACCTTTCATTCAGAGGTCTGTGCCAAGAGTGAAGTGATGTTTGAAGCATGTCTTCCTCCCGCTGAGTTAGGAAAAGACATATCACCTTTCAGTAAACATACCTTCCCTGAATAATCAGTTTGGAATTAAACATCAAAAACCTGATAAATGTGACATTTTTTCTTACTTTAAAAGGATGAAAGGTAGAAAAATCGGAATGCTTGAGGATACTTACGATACAGGCAACCTGCTTCTCCATTAAGTTGAGACCATCCAGGGCAACACTTGTACACAGTCTGATAATCCTGCCTGTACACTTGTCTGTATGCGGTGTAGTATGCTGTCCTGTTGACATGACAAACATCAAGTTAAGACTTTACCATATATAAACAGTTAAAAGACAAATTAAAATAATAACAAGAACTGACAATATACAAGAGCTTTGTAGTGTACGTGTGTGTGTATGTGTGTGTGTGTGTGAACATACATATAAACATAGGGACATCTGACAATATTTGGTAAAAAATATTGTGACAATATTTGGTAAAAAATAATGTCTGACGTTCCATGTGGTTTTAATAACAGTAGATTAGGAAAAACAAACATGTAATCTGATCAAACAGCTTTCAGCCCTTTGCTAAACATGCTGTACAATGTTTAGCAAACATTTTCCCAGACTTCAGACTTTGAAGGCATCATTTTAATGTGTGAGACTTGCAGACTCTACCTGTGTCTGTCCCTGTACTTTGGGACCCCTCTCATTGCTCCACAGTCATTAGGCATCGTAGAAACACGTTTTCTTTACAGCGAGTAATTGTGGCTTTGGTTGCCTTCAAAGCGGCCTTTGACTTTGAAATGTGCTAAAAAGCGCAGAGAAAGGGAGCGCAAGCAGCACAGTGAGAAACTCCTGAAACTGACTCCTGGAGACAAGCTAAAATGTTAGCATTAGGGCTCTCCTTCAAATGAATGTTTGCTGCAGAGACGCCTGTGTGTTAAACAGCTGGTAACCCATGATGAACTGGGGCTCCACCTTGCACTTTAGCGTATGCAGGGTTCAAAGTTGGGACACCAGATCAAGAGCAAGGAAAAGGCAAAGCAGATCAGAGAGGAGGTAGTTCAATGAAGGATCATGCTCTTTCTGATAAATTCTTTTGGTTGCATGACTCGTGGAGCAACGCAAAACCACTAATTAATGCTTTGCTCTAGTCAGATCTTAATCAGCTAAGCACAACATCCCCTGCAGGTGTAGTTGGGAGTGTTTGTGTAAGCACAGAGTCAGAGGTTTCCACTGCAAAGACGGAAGCAGAGAAAGACTACAAATGAGGTGTTATTACTCACCTCCTCTCGTATCCCATGCACCACGACTGTCCCACACAGCCCTGCTTCCACACTTTAACCATACGTGTGAAGGCCTGCACACATGGCTGCCTCTGGGCGACCAGCGTCACCTCCCTCTCCACACACACATTGGGCCTGAAATGAAAAAAAAAAAAAAAGGGTAAAAATACTTAAGATGTCAAAATGTTCTGCAGTGTTTTTACAGATGTAAAAATGGCAGAGGGGCGATTTATGAGCGCTGCAAGGAGTGTTTCAGCAAAGACAGATGGACGAAGCTGGCATAAGGCATTTTCCAGTTGTTAACCATGTAATGCCTGTGAGGACATTACCTGTGCTGAGGTGTAAGGCTGCTTATGATGTCTGGTTTTGGTATTTTTAAAGACTTAAGGGGAATTCCTCATTCATCACCTACAAGTACACTGAGCTGTAAAGCTACAAGATCCTACCTGTAGTTCAACCTAAACTCGGTACTTGTCCCAAACATGTTGTCTGAAAGTCTTTTAGATTTTATGAAGGACATAAAAATTTGCATGGATTGCGTGACTTCCACTTCAAATTTAAAAAGCAAAGAAAACAAAGGAAAGAATCATAACCAGACAAGATGAAAATGTTTTAGATGTGAGCCAGGTTTACTGGGAAACAAAAGCACATGAGGTACAACCTCTGTGACCAGTTACTACATTGCTGCCCAACATTTTCAAAATAAGATGATAAACAAAGACATAGCAAAATCTTTAAGATAATTCAAACAAAACATTTTTTTTCACTGGACATGTGGCAAAAAATACATGCTTCCACTTGTAAGTACGAGACTAGATGTCAGCAGAAGACAGTTAACATTTTCGCCCTCGGGTAAAATACGGTAAGCCTTCCACTGTGATGTTTTGTCCTTCTTACACAAAATCTGTCTGGGTTAACAAGTCGACCTGCCACTGATGTCTTCACGACTTTTGCTGCAGCACACGGAGTAGTGCAACATGATCTATGAAACATTTTCTCCTTTGGTAACTCTCCAAGGACAGGAAGGCAGGGCATGATAGAGATCAGCAGGAATCTTTAGACAACATCCAGCTGCTCATCTCATAAACAACAGTAATCACAGTCACCTCCAGCTGTACACACAAGTGCATATGAAAGACCTTATTGTTAGTGGCAGGT